>VONZ01003645.1:0-18568 GCA_012976165.1 Labeo catla | reverse complement strand
TTGATAATTTAGACATTTCATCTGGTCTTGTTGAGATATACAGGTCCTTTTCAAAAAATTAGCATATTGTGATAAAGTTCATTATTTTCTGTAATGTACTGATAAACATTAGACTTTCATATATTTTAGATTCATTACACAAAAACTGAAGTAGTTTCAAGCCTTTTATTGTTTTAATATTGATGATTTTGGCATACAGCTCATGAAAACCCAAAATTCCTATCTCAAAAAATTAGCATATTTCATCCGACCAATAAAAGAAAAGTGTTTTTAATACAAAAAAAGTCAACCTTCAAATAATTATGTTCAGTTATGTACTCAATACTTGGTCGGGAATCCTTTTGCAGAAATGACTGCTTCAATGCGGCGTGGCATGGAGGCAATCAGCCTGTGGCACTGCTGAGGTGTTATGGAGGCCCAGGATGCTTCGATAGCGTCCTTAAGCTCATCCAGAGTGTTGGGTCTTGCGTCTCTCAACTTTCTCTTCACAATATCCCACAGATTCTCTATGGGGTTCAGGTCAGGAGAGTTGGCAGGCCAATTGAGCACAGTAATACCATTGTCAGTAAACCATTTACCAGTGGTTTTGGCACTGTGAGCAGGTGCCAGGTCGTGCTGAAAAATGAAATCTTCATCTCCATAAAGCTTTTCAGCAGATGGAAGCATGAAGTGCTCCAAAATATCCCGATAGCTAGCTGCATTGACCGCAGCTGACATGGCACCCCAGACCATCACTGACTGTGGGTACTTGACACTGGACTTCAGGCATTTTGGCATTTCCCTCTCCCCAGTCTTCCTCCAGACTATGGCACCTTGATTTCCGAATGACATGCAAAATTTGCTTTCATCCGAAAAAAGTACTTTGGACCACTGAGCAACAGTCCAGTGCTGCTTCTCTGTAGCCTCTGTAGTCAGGCGCTTCTGCCGCTGTTTCTGGTTCAAAAGTGGCTTGACCTGGGGAATGCGGCACCTGTAGCCCATTTCCTGCACACGCCTGTACACGGTGGCTCTTGATGTTTCTACTCCAGACTCAGTCCACTGCTTCCGCAGGTCCCCCAAGGTCTGGAATCGGTCCTTCTCCACAATCTTCCTCAGGGTCCGGTCACCTCTTCTCGTTGTGCAGCGTTTTCTGCCACACTTTTTCCTTCCCACAGAGGTGCCTTGATACAGCACTCTGGGAACAGCCTATTCGTTCAGAAATTTCTTTCTGTGTCTTACCCTCTTGCTTGAGGGTGTCAATGATGGCCTTCTGGACAGCAGTCAGGTCGGCAGTCTTACCCATGATTGTGGTTTTGAGTAATGAACCAGGCTGGGAGTTTTTAAAAGCCTCAGGAATCTATTGCAGGTGTTTAGAGTTAATTAGTTGATTCAGATGATTAGGTTAATAGCTTGTTTAGAGAACCTTTTCATGATATGCAAATTTTTTGAGATAGAAATTTTGGGTTTTCATGAGCTGTATGCCAAAATCATCAATATTAAAACAATAAAAGGCTTGAAACTACTTCAGTTGTGTGTAATGAATCTAAAATATATGAAAGTCTAATGTTTATCAGTACATTACAGAAAATAATGAACTTTATCACAATATGCTAATTTTTTTGAAAAGGACCTGTATAGTTGAGTATCATCAGCATAACAATGAAAACAAATCCCGTGTTTTCTAATAATATTACCAAGGGGCAGCATGTATATTAAAAATAGTAGAGGACCGAGGACAGATCCTTGTGGCACTCCATACTTTACTGTTGATAATTGAGATGACTCCCCATTTAAATAAACAAAGTGGTAGCGATCAGACAGGTAGGTACACAGTGATGAGTTTGTTTAACTCTTCCTGTCCTGTAGTTCCAAAGCACTGCAGTTTTTCTTTGGGTGTGACGAAAGAAGTTGACATATTAGACGCAGTAGAATCTACATTTGTTACTGCATTTCTTTTGTAATCTATTTTATCAGTGAAATTAAAGTCATTACTATTAAACTGTAAGGGAATATTTAGATTGGGTGGTGTCTAGTTATTTGTTAATCTAAAAACCTTGGATTGTTTTGGTTATTTTCTATAAGTTTGCAGATATGCTCAGCCCTGGCAGCTTTTAGAGCCTGTCTATATCTGGACATACAGTTCTCCAAGCAATTCTAAAAAACTTCCAAGTTAGTTTTTCTCCATTTGTGCTCAAGATTACGAGTTTCTTTCTTGAGTGAATGGTTCTTACTATTGTACCATGGTGCAGTATGTTTTTCTCCAACCTTTTTCAATTTGATGGGGGCAACAGCTTCTAACGTATTGGAGAAAATGGTGCCCATGCTGCTAGTCATTTTGTCTAGATCCTGTGTATTAATGGGTACACAGAGCAGTTGAGATAAATCAGGCAGGTTATTTATGAATCTATCTTTGGTGGCTAGAACAATAGTTCTGCCAAGACGATAACGTGGAGCCATATAGTTAATATCAGTGATACGCAGCATGCACAATACAAGAAAATGGTCAGAAACATCATCGCTTTGAGGTACGATATCTGTATCAGTAACATCAATTCCATGCGATATAATTAAATCTAGCGTATGATTAAAACGATAAGTGGGCCCGGTGACATTTTGCTTGACTCCAAAAGAGTTTATTAGGTCAGAAAACGCAACTCCTAATGCATCATTTGTATTATCAAAGGTCTTTGTATTTCCATTAAGCATAAGCGGTTCACGAGTGCAGCATTCATATGGGCTGTGAGCAACTCAATGGAACACACATTCATAGAGCGGAATATTGAGCAGAGCGTCACACATTGAGTGGTGCACACTGAATACTGCCGGATTGCGCGGCAGATATTTTCGGCCGTTTATCTCTTTCAAATTTCTATAAAAATCAGCTGTACACTAGTCTTGCTGCGCCCCCCTTTAATATAGCTCTCTAATATAGCAGTTGTGGAGTAAACAGTGATGTCATCACTGCATAACAACATAATATAGGATAAAGTCTGACTCAGTGAGGAATATCAGAATGTCAAGTCCTGACTGCAGATGAAAGGAGGAGCTGGGGATGGAGGAGGGTAGTTTGCTTCTGAACAAAGTGATAAACTGCTGAATAATACTGAATGGACCTTATATAAGGAAGTAGTGATAGGCGTTGTATTCCTATCTGTAGATGTGGATCAGCTGAGAATTAGATGATACAAGCTTGAATGACGTGACCTGCCAGATCTAACACTACACTTATTTACTGCTTTGTTTTTTTAATCATTTTAGTGAACATATGTTTTTCACATCATCTGCAGCTCTTGTAGTGCTTTACATCTTCAGCAGTGTAGAGAAACAACACACATGGAGCAGAAATGACTTGAATGAAGTGTGTTTGGCTCTAGATTAAAATATTAGGATGAGTCTAAGGGCGCTGATCAGAGAGGAGGCCTGACACGATTCTGCTGAGGTGGAACTCTTCAGTCACTTTTGACTGAAAAATGTAAAAATTTGAAAATGACCACAATCGAAAATAAATGTGGGGTGAAAAAATAGAAAAAAATGTACAATCTACAAATCAGCCACAATGCAGAAAAACATCAGCAATGAAGGGGTGAAACTCCACAACATCAAGAGTGCAAAATACACACACATTCACACTGACACACACACACTGGCATTCCTATCATTATAGGGATATTCCATAGATGTAATGGTTTTTATACTGTACAAACTGTATCTTCTATCCCATTACCCCAGCCCTACTCCTAAACCAGGGCTTGGCAAGTTCAGTCCTAGAGAGCCGCTGTCATGCAGAGTTTAGCTCTAATGCTAGTCAAACACTCCTGAACAAGCTAACCAATGTCTCTATCACTAGAGAGGTACAGGCAGGATTTTTTCATGGGTTGAAGCTAAATTCTGCAGGACAGCGGCTCTCTAGGAACGAACTTGCCTGCCCCTGCCCTAAACGTACCCTTCACTCAAGACTTTCTGCAGTTTTAGACTTTCAAAAAATCTTTGTTTTGTAGGATTTATAAGCTTCTTCCCAAAAAAAAAAAAAAAAGTACCATAAAGGTCATAATTTACTGGTATTACTATCCTTGAGGGGATATTTGGTCCCAATAACTTAGTGAAAACCAGTGAACACACAGCAATGAAGTGGTTAAACTCTAAAACATCATGAGTGCAAAACAGACTCAAACACATTACAGAATACTTCGCCTCCCAAAGATCCAGCAGCTTTCTACACAGATCAAACCATGGACCCAGCATCACGGCTTGTTCGACTCTGCCAAGGTAACCGGCCAATTGAACACTGTGTTTTGGACTTTTGTGAGCTCTGTCACTTGGTGGATTTTCAAGATAGCTTTCTGAAGGACATTTTCTTTTTTGGTTTGGATAAGGACATTTCAGTTAAACTGCCTAGACATCACCGCCACTGGTCATTAATCCATTATATTGACTATGCTCTGTTGCTGGCCGGATTGGCATTTACTGTAGGGATCGCCGATGATAAACCCTACCATCCTCCTGTTCCAGCCACACCCATATTCACACGTCATGTCCGGTATTGTCACGATCATGCCGCTCAAGTCAAGTCCACCAAGCCAAAGCTTGCTCACGTCACGTCTGCCAAGCCACAGCTTGCTCACGTCACGTCTGCCAAGCCACAGCCTGCTCACGCCATCGCCTGCTGCCACAGCCTGCTCACGTCACGTCTGCCAAGCCACAGCCTGCTCACGCCACGTCTGCCAAGCCACAGCCTGCTCACGCCACGCCTGCCGCTCCAGGGCCTGCTCACGCCATGCCTGCCGCTGCACCTGTCATGGCCGCCTGTCCAGAGTCTGCACCCATCATGGCCGCCCGTCCAGAGTCTGCACCCGTCATGGCCGCCCTGTCTGAGTCCACGGCCAAGATGGCTGCCACGCCTGAGCCTCATCAAATCAAAATCATCTCACTCAAATCTCATATCACCAAGTCTGCTGCACCCAAAGCAAATCAAGTGATGCCTGATCCTCCGGTGTCAAGTCAAGTCAGGGCTACACTTTCTGTGCCAAGCCAAGATACAGCTGTTGTTCTCCACGAGTCAAGCCAAGATACAGCTGTGTCCCACGAGTCAAGCCAAGTCACAGCTGTGTCCCACGAGTCAAGCCAAGTCACAGCTGTGTCCCACGAGTCAAGCCAAGTCACAGCTGTTCCCCATGAGTCAAGCCAAGTCACAGCTGTTCCCTAAATGAAGCCGCTGTCACAGCTGTGTCCCACGAGTCAAGCCAAGTCACAGCTGTTGTTCCTAAGTCAAGCCATGCTGTTCCTGAGTCAAGTCAAGTTGCACCTGCGTCCCCTGAGTCAAGTCAAGTTTCCAAGTCCAGTCAGGTCACGGCTGTTGTTCCAGAGTCAAGTCAAGCTACAGCTGCTGTTCCAGTGTAAAGTCAGGCTGCAGCTGTTGTTCCAGCATCAAGTCAAGTTAAAGCTGTGTTTCCTGTGTCAAGTCAGGTCAGAGCTGCTCTTCTGAAGTCCAGTCAAGTTACAGCTATTGCTCCTGTGTCAAGTAAAGCTATAGCTTTAGCCCTCAAGTCAAGCAAAGTCACTACCGATCTTTACAAGCCAAGCCAAACCGCAGTCGATCTCCCTGAGCCAAGCCAAGTTACAACAGATCTTCATAAGTCAAGTCAAGTTGCTTGTCCATGAGCCAAGTCAAGCCACGGCAGGCCTCCCTGAGTCAAGTCAAGCCACGGCAGGCCTCCCTGAGTCAAGTCAAGCCACGGCAGGCCTTCCTGAGTCAAGTCAAGAAACTGCTGCCCTGCCAGAACCTAACCAGGTCCCCTTTGACCTTCCCAAATCACTTTACATCTCAGCTGACCACCAAGAACCTCATCACGTCTCAGCTGATCCCCTAGAGCCTCATCATGTATCTACTGACCCAAGCCACGCAGAGCCCACGCTCCCAAGCCACAAGTTCACAGCATCCACACCCTCAAGACCAACAGACATCCCACTATCTACTGTGCTGCCGGTAATGGCCGTTGCCATTTTCAGTGTGTGGGCTGCACACTGTGCTCCAGAGGCCTCGTCTGTCCACGGGTCTGCTCCAGAGACCTCGTCAGTCCACGAGTCTGCTCCAGAGGCCTCGTCAGTCCACGAGTCTGCTCCAGAGGTCTCGTCTGTCCACGAGTCAGCTCCAGAGGCCTCGACTGTCCATGAGTTCGCGCCTATACCTCCAGAGGTGTCAGCGCACACTATAGATCCTCCAAAGGAGGTGGCGTCTATTTATGAACTCACTGCCATGTCTGCCCAAGAATCCGCGCCTATACCTCCTGAGGTGTCAGCTCACGCTGCAGAACCTCCTAAGGAGGTGGCGTCCACTTATGAACTCACTGCCACGTCTGCCCAAGAATCTGCGCCCATGCCCCCAGAGGTGTCAGCATATGCTGTAGATCCTCCCATGGGGGCGGCGCCCTCCTATGAACTCTCTGCCTGTTATGCCACAGCCAAGGAAATCATCCATGAACACACCGCTCTGCTATGGATGTCACTGGTTCCACTGTGGATATCTCTGCTCCTGTCTGCTCTACCTGCTCTGCCTGCCTCGCCATGGCTTCCTGTTCTGCCTGCTCTGCCTGCCTCACCATGGCTTCCTACTCTGCCACAGCTCCACGGCCCAGGTCCTCCAGGGTTCCACTGTCTGCCACAGCTCCACGGCCCAGGTCCCTCAAGGGTTCCACTGTCTGCCAGCTCCACAGCCCTGGTCCTCCAAGGTTCCACTGTCTGCCACAGATCCACGGTCCAGGTCCTCCAGTGCTTCACTGTCTGCCACTGTTCCATGGCCCAGGTCCTCCAGTGCTTCACTGTCTGTCCCTGCTCCACGATCCAGGTCCACCTCCTCTGCACGGACCTGGCCCCCCATCCCACCCCCTGTTTTGCCTCTGTTCCCCCACCCTCCTGGACTGTTGTTTGAGCGCCAGGGGTCTGTAACGCCACGCCAGCAGAGGGAGCCCTCACCAACTTACTGCTTTTGCTCCCTCTGCTGCTTCATTGGTAGCTTCCTGTTTGGTGGCAATAAAAGGAGGCCATTTTAAACAGGAAGCTGCAAAGTATTGTTTTGCTCTTGCGGACTCTACCAAGCATTTTTCCCCTGTTTTCATTGCTCTGTTTTTGTCATTGCCACGGTTTTGTTTTATTATCTTAGTTTTCCCTTTTTAGTTTCTTGATATAGTTCTGTCTAGTTTTGCTATTGTTCTTTGCCTTGTTTGTTTGTTACCTTTTGGACTGCCCTCTCTGGTTTTCGACTTTCTGCCTGCTTTAAGGATTACGCCATTGCTCTGTCTTCGTTGCCACTGTTTGTTTGTATATTGACCCTGCCTGTCTTGACTACGATCTGTTAATAAAAGCTCACAATTGGATCTTACACACTTCTTACGAGTCCTCATTACACGTTGCCACAGTTCTTCTGGATTTAGTCTGCGTGTGGAGCACTGGCTGTTGTCAGACTCCTTGTGCAAACAAAAATCTCACTGGATTATTACAATTAATGGCAAAATATTTGGAAATATAAACTGATATTTTCTACTGATACACTACAGGAAAAGATAGAAATAACTGACTTTAAACTGTTTTTTTAGCTGGTGTAAATACTAGTGGCCTAAGACTATTGCACAGTACTATATAGAACAAAAATATATTACACTGATTTTACTTAAAAGAAAAAAAAAATAGATTTCAGGTGTTCAGTCTCTTGTGACCATGAAGAGCACAAGTGTACCTCACAAATGAGGAGCATCAGAAGGTTAAAGCTTGAAAGTGACTGTAAGCTGGAAATACTGCAGTGAATTGATGTCTAACAATTTAATGTTCCCCTTTTTGTTTGAATCGATTTTCAGTTGTCAGATTTTGCTTTACAGTTTTAGTTCCTTTGTATAAGGAATAAAATAGAATTCTGTTATGGATTTACATTGTTTAGGTCATTTCTAGAATAACTGATTAATCATCTGATTGACGTTTTCATTCTGGTTCTAGACTTTCAGACTGCAGTATCACTGAAGAAGGTTATAAAGCTCTGGCTTCAGCTCTGAGATCAAACCCTTCACACCTGATAGAGCTGGATCTCACAGGAAATGATCCTGGACAATCAGGAGTGAAGGAGCTCAGTGATTTACTACAGGATCCAAACTGTCAACTCAAGACACTGAGGTAAAATGTGATGAAATAATGTAAAATAAATGATATATAGGTGAACTTTTTCTTTTTATACTTGTATAATATGTTGAACAATCTGTTGCTGCATCAGACTTAAAGAACAAAAAAACAACTTGGGCTTTTAATTAATGTTTTAATTAATTAACTAATACAAGGTGAGAACTGAATTGATTCCCTTTTTATCTTCTCTTCTGCAGGTTTTTGGGTCCTGCTGCAGATGAAGCCTGTCAGTATGTGACTGGAATTGTGGGTAAAAACCCGTTACTCCTGAGAGAGCTGAATCTAAGTGAACATGAACTAGGCGACACAGGAGTGAATCAGATTGCTGCTCTACTGCAGGATGAACACTGTCAACTCAACACACTGATGTACGTTTTTTCATTGTTACAAAGACACTTTTAAATTCTTGCTGTTGGGTGTTTTTATGTGTCTTGTAAAAGAGATTGCTGACTGAAAAACCATATGTGACTTTTATAATGTGATTGTCATCATCATCACCACCAGTATTTGTCAACTGTCAGCTAAGACATACTGGTAAATATTGAGATTAAAACTGAATTGTGTTTTCTCTTTATGCAGTCTGATTAACAACTGTATCACAGAAGGAGGTTGTCATGTTCTGGCTGCAGCTCTAAATTCAAACCCTTCAAATCTGACCGAGCTGGATCTGAGTGAGAATAAACTAGGAAACCCAGGAATGAAAATCATCTTGACTCTGTTTGAAAATGTACAGTGTAGACTGGAAAAGCTGAAGTAAGTATTTTAAAAGTGTATCCCATTAATTACCCAGACTGCAGTGACCCACCACAGTTTCATGAATTTGAAAATATTTTTACACTTGTTATCAGGCCTGCACAATTAATCAAAATATACTTGAAATTGTGATATGACGTTATCAAATCACAAAAGACTACAATTTAATTGAATATATAGTCTGCTGTGTCACATGCTTAAAAGCGAAGTGCATTTACATGTGAGCAGATATGTTCATTCTTTAAGTGAACTTTTGCCTGTGCACTCGTAATTAGATTCACTCAGAATAGAGTACAGAATGACACATCTGATCTGTAACACAGCGCTTGTCACTGGAGCTGCCAGAGACAAGGCCTCAATTTGTTTTTTTTAAAGGATGACAGTGGAGTTCAGTATCACAGATTTTTGTGAGGAAACAGATAATCACTTTATCAACTCACAGCCTCTCTGTTAATCTTTAACATGTTCAACACTAAACATTCATTTTGGACTAAGCTATTTTTAGAAATACATGCAGTTTTATAAGATAAGTTATAGAGAATTGTTTTAGTTTGATTTTGTTTATTTGTATCTCCAAACAGAATTTGACTGTCATAAAACTGAAAGCATTTAATGATTCAGAATCAGATTTAGGTAACACTTTATGGTAACAGTACATTAATTACCATGAATTCATGCATAAATTCATGCATTAATATGTCATGAATTATCAGGAACTAATATGAGTTCAAAGTCTTTGATTCATGACTTCATGGATGAACAACCCCTTAAGACATTAACTAAAATACATGATCCTGATTTATTCATTCATTCATTTCATTTATTTATTCTCTTTTCATGGTAATGCAACACAAAATACCACAACAATCCAGCAACACAACAAAAAATACAATCCATGACAAAAAGAACAGGAGTAGGATGAAGAAAAAATCTTATACACTCCTACCCCATTCTAGTATTATAAAATTTACAAATTAAATTAGATGACCTCACAGACATGAAGAGAAAAGGAAAAATCCTTCCAATATTATTAATTAACTTACACAACGTTAAACAAACAAAAAACAACAATTTTACAATAATAATAATTCTGACAACAAAGAAAAAAATAAATAAATAAAAAGAAAAGAAAAACAACAACAAAAACATCATTAACCCTCATCTCTATACAACTGAAGTATCTTCTGTTTATACTTATATTTAAATCGAAAAATATCTGAACAACATTTTAGATCATTTTCCAATAAATTCCATCTTTTCACACCAGAAACTGAGACACACATTTGTTTGAGAGTATTTCCAGCAAAAGGTTTAAAATCATTATTTCTTCTACTTGTCTCACTATTCACAGTAAAAAGGGTTTGCAATCCATCCGGTAACATACAATGTTTTGCTTTATGAACTACTAATAAAGTTTGCAAAGAGACCAAATCCCTCAATTTGAGTAGTCCTGACCTCAAAAACAATCTTGTAGTATGTTCTCTTGGAGCAACTCTATTAATTATTCTTATGGCCCTTTTTTGCAAAATAAATAAGGGCATTAAATTAGCAAAAATATGAATTACCCCATACCTCCAAACAATACATCAAATATGGCAAAATAAACAAACAATATAGGATTCTCATTGCCTTATAATTTAACATATACTTTACTTTACTCAAAACAGCAATATTTTTACAAATTTTATTTCTTACATAAGCTATGTGTGACTTCCATTTAAATTTTTCATCAATGAGTACTCCTAAGAACTTAAATTCTGACACTCTCTCAATAATTATTCCATTTAAAGTCAAACAAACATTATCAGGGCATTTTTGATTTGTAAACAACATAAATTTTGTTTTACTTAAATTTAACGATAATTTATTTTTGTTAAACCATTTCTGAAGTACAAACAATTCCTGTTCAATAGTTTTAAGTAATATTTTTAAGTTCTTCCCCGATACAAAAAAATTTATATCATCCGCAAAAAGAACAAAACGTAAAATCTTCGATTCATCACAGAGATCATTGATATATAAAATAAATAACTTAGGCCCCAGCACAGAGCCTTGGGGGACTGCACACTGCATTGTTTCCAACTTAGATTCACGTCCCATATACTCTACATATTGTTGTCTATTTTCTAAATAACTAGTAATCCAGTTTAATACTACACCTCTAATTCCATATGTCTGTAATTTAGATATCAATATACCATGATCAAGAGTATCAAAAGCCTTTTTAAGATCAATAAAAACTCCAACTGTATAATTTTTATGCTCCAATTCTGTAATAATGTCCTCTGTGATTTTCATCAAAGCCATAGCTGTTGAACGGGTGCTAAACCCAAATTGATTATCGTGTATCAAAGAATATTTTTCAAGAAAACAATCAAATTTTTTTAACGAAAAGCTTCTCCAAAATTTTTGAAAATTGAGAAAGCAAAGATAAAGGCCTATAATTTGTGAGACTATGCCTATCGCCAGATTTAAAAAGGGGAATAATTCTGGCCACTTTCATTTTTTCTGGAATTTATGATTTATTACATGATCATGTTTTCTCTGTTCACAAAAAAATGAATATGTAAATGGACAGACCCCAACAATGGCCAATCACAGCACATAACGTGAATTCTGTTGACATTTTGTTCTCTCTGTATATGCTGCCTCTGGGCTCAATTTTTAGAAAATATGATATTTCTTTTCATTGTTTCGCTGACGACGTCCAAATTTACATGCCTCTTAAGTCAGAAAACAGTTCTATGCAGTCTTTGCAGAGTTGCCTCCAGGAAGTGAAAGACTGGTTGAAGCTAAACTTCCTCAATCTAAATGAGAGCAAGACTGAAATTGTTATGTTCGGCAGTTCTAAACAGACACTTGATCTTGGTGTTCCCTTTAGCTCCCATGTAAATAATCTTGGAGTTATGATTGATAGTTCTTTTAAATTTGACAAACAAATCAGCTCCGTCGTTAAAACAAGCTTCTTTCAGCTTCGATTAATTGCTAAAGTGAAACCATATCTGCCTTCTAACCAGCTGGAAAAACTAGTCCACATGTTCATTTCTACACGTCTGGACTATTGTAATTCTCTGTATCACGGTCTTGATTCTGCATCTATTCGTCGTTTGCAACTAGTACAGAATGCAGCTGCACGCCTTCTAACAGGCATTAGGCGCTATGACCATATCACTCCTGTGCTACAGTCTCTTCATTGGCTCCCGGTTCCCTTCAGGATACAATTCAAAATCCTACTGTTAGTTTTTAAATCACTGAATGGCCTGGCTCCAGAGTATCTGTCTGAAATGTTGACTCTACACTGTCCTGTGAGAGCCTTGCGGTCATGTGACCAACAGCTTTTAACCTGTCCCCGCCCTAAGAAAAATACCCGAGGTGGTAGGGCATTTGCGGTCGTCGGACCCAAATTTTGGAATGAGCTCCCTTTGAGCATTCGACCAGCCTCTTCCATTGACAGTTTTAAGTCACTTTTAAAAACACACCTTTATGCATTGGCTTTCAACATGAGCTGAGTTTAGCATTTTTACGTTTTTTGTTGCTATTTTTGTACTGTGTGTATTTTTTATTTATTTATTTTTTTTCTAATTGAAACATGTACAGCACTTTGGGCAGTGTCAACTGTATTTAAATGTGCTTTATAAATAAACTTTGACCTTGACCTTGACCTTGACATCCAAATACAGTAGTCATCATTAACTAATTAGCTTCATAATTAGCTTCTCATTGTGGCCCCTCAACTAAAGTGGTGACTTGGTCTAGAGCCCTGCATTTTAGCCTAAGCCTGATGGGCCCCGACCTTTTTATGCCCCTAGGGCCAGGCTTCGGCCCAATTTTAATGTCATATTTCAGACGGAGGCCGGGCTTCGGGCCTGCAGGTGTCTCCTTATTTTATATTTTAGACATCCACCAATTACAGTGATGAAAAGAGACTTTCGAGACCGGCTCAGAAACCTTTTAGTGGCAGAAATCCTTCTCCAAGCTTCTTGTTTTATGTAGCATTGGAAGTATGGTTTAGGCTTAAATATTGTACTGTAAAATACAAAATATTATTATAATTATCTTTTTTGTTGTTGTTGTTTGTTTCACAGTATAATTGTCATGCAAATCTCATATTGCTGCATAAAAGAAGTATCTAAAGCTGCTATTTGTGTAATTGTATGTATGGCTTATTTTTTGTTCTCTCTTCTACAGGTTAAAGTGCATCAGTATTACAGATAAAGGTTGTGCTGCTCTGGCATCAGCGTTTCATTCAAACCTCAGAGAGCTGGATCTGAGCAGGAATCAAATAGGAGACGCTGGAGTGACAGAAATCTCCAGACTGCTGAGAAATTCACAGTGCACACTACAGATACTCAGGTCTGAATCTGGTTAATCTAAACATGAATCAATGTAAAACTCCAGCTGGTCTGTAAACTGGTGCTGTGTCACAAGGAATGGGTCAGTAATGTGAAATTTGTGTGTTGGTGTAGATACATTTATAAAATAATGACAAACAGATGCTTTTTTGAGATGATGGAAAATGTTAATATCCTAATAGTTTAATAAATGCTAATGAATTCTTGTTTTAATGTGTTTGTTTGTCTTTCTATAGACTTTCAGACTGCAGTATCACTGAAGAAGGTTATAAAGCTCTGGCTTCAGCTCTGAGATCAAACCCTTCACACCTGATAGAGCTGGATCTCACAGGAAATGATCCTGGACAATCAGGAGTGAAGGAGCTCAGTAATTTACTACAGGATCCAAACTGTCAACTCAAGACACTGAGGTAAAACGTGATGAAATAATGCAAAATAAATAACATGCAGGCAGTTTATTTATAAAACAATATTTTATTAATACAGTTTGTAAATCCATCCCTTTCAGTGTTGAGTCAAATGTTGTTTTTCACCAAGTATATTTAAGAAATTAAGTTTCTTCATCTTCTCTTCTGCAGGTTTTTGGGTCCTGCTGCAGATGAAGCCTGTCAGTATGTGACTGGAATTGTGGGTAAAAACCCGTTACTCCTAAGAGGGCTGAATCTGAGTGAACATGAACTAGGAGACACACGAGTGAATCAGATCGCTGCTCTACTGCAGGATAAACACTGTCAACTCAACACACTGATGTACTTTTTTTTTTTATTGTTGCAAGGACACTTGTGACTTTTGTAATGTGATTGTCATCATCATCATCACCAGTATTTGTCAACTGTCAGCTAAAACATACTGGTAAATATTAAGATTAAAACTGAACTGTGTTTTCTCTTTATGCAGTCTGAATAACAACTGTATCACAGAAGGAGGTTGTCATGTTCTGGCTGCAGCTCTAAATTCAACCCCTTCAAATCTGACAGAGCTGGATCTGAGTGAGAATAAACTAGGAAACCCAGGAATGAAGATCATCTTGACTCTGTTTGAAAATGTACAGTGTAGACTGGAAAAGCTGAAGTAAGTATTTTAAAAGTGTATCCCATTAATTACCCAGACTGTAGCAGGGTTTCCGCGGGTCTTAAAAAAGTCTTAAAAAGTCTTAAATCGCTTTTCTGTGAATTAAGGCCTTGAAAAGGTCTTAAATCAGAGCAGCAAGTCTTAAATTCATATGATCATGGCATTAATTTTTGTGAGGGATTCTTACCTGAGGTGTTTCATTTTAAAGTGAAGCGAAACCGTAATTTCTGTTACATGGCTTAGGTCGCTCGATATTCATTAAACAATATGCGGTAGATGGCGGTATGTGCTGCTTCATCTGTCAGTCACCCGAAGAAGAACTTGTCGTTTAGTTTTGTAAACCTGTTTAAACTTTGTGTAAGTAATTATTTTAGATTATTTATATTATATTATAAGTTATTATTTTTATATTATATTATTCATTATAAACATGGTTTCATTAAATAACACTGTTAAAATACATAATGTGGGCTAATACAAAATAAACAAATTCTGTACATTACATATTATTGCAAATGCCTGCAAAGGCCTAATAATTGTTGCTCGATCAAACACGATCAAATCCTTGTTTAATAGTGACCAAACATTTAATTAAAATATCCACTTAATCTTGTGATAGAAATGCTACAACCTCTATAATTTCTTCAACAAAAAACATGTGGACATCACAACCCTTGCCAAAATTAACCATTGTTTTATTGTAGTAAAACTGCTTAATTTTATTTTGTGTGTGTTCTGGATGCTTGAGACAATAAAATCAAATAGACAACTGTATTAGTCCTAATAAAATCATAGTCATAGGTAACTGTCTAGATCTACAACTGTAATTTATAAATTATACAGTTTACAGTTTGTAATTTATTCATTTACTTTTATATTTTATTAAAGTTCTATTTTGACCCTGGATAATATGTGTTTTTTTTACTTCAGTATTGAGGGAGGGGGCACAACAATACAATTCTGCTTAGGGCACCCATTTGGCCAGCAACGGTCCTTAAAACTGAAGGAAAGTGAAAAAAAAGAGGGAAAACTCAAACAAACTAAAAACAAACAACTTCTTGATGCTGAATTGCTACTAATTTGAAAGTGAAAGTAAAATGTGCATGGCACTTTTTCCAAAGGAAAGCAAGGAAAAGAGGGAAAACTCAGACAAACTAAAAACAAACAATTGCTAGACACTGAATTGCTGCTAATTTGAAAGTGAAAGTAAAACTCGAACTATACTTAGGGAACATATTGTTGTATTGTTTTCCCTATGATTTTTTCCCCCTTAATTTTTCTTTAGTTGGTCTTAAAAAGTTCTTAAAAAAGTCTTACATTTGCCCTCATAAAACCTTTTACTCTTCTCATCAGGACTGCACAATTAATCAAAATAAAGTTGAAAATTGTGATATGACTTGTGCAGTTACTGAATTACAAAAGGCTGTAAATTAATTGAATATATAGTCTGCTGTGTCACATGCTTAAAAGCTTAAAAGTGCATTTACACGTGAGCAGATAATGAGTTAGTATTAATAAATCTTGTCCTTCAACCAGTACCCTCCAACATTTAGCATCAGCACACTGGAAAAGAAGAGCCATGTCTTAAAAGTTGAAATCTATTGTTTTCTGTGTGTGTTCAAACACTGGTGTCATCACTCAAAATCTGTCGGTGGCTATTACCTACAACACAAGTCACGTAGTTTCCCATTAAATTGCATTAACAATAATTTGGGACAAATATTAGTGTGTAGTGACTTCACCCTAAGCTGGAGGATTGGCAGCTTAGTTTTTTGTGTCAGTTTAGTTCAAAGCAAAATTGATTCCACTTTGTTCATTCTTTAAGTGAACTTTTGCCTGCGTATTAGTGATTAGATTTACTGTTTTGAACATCAGAATAGAGTACAGGATGACACATCTGGTCTGTAACGCAGCGCTTGTCACTGGAGCTGCTGGAGACAAGGCCTCGATTTGGCTTTTTTAAAGGATGACAGTGGAGTTCAGTATCACAGATTTTTGTGAGGAAACAGATCATCACTTTATCAACTCACAGCCTCTCTGTTAATCTTTAACATGTTTAACACTAAACATTCATTTTGTACTGAGCTATTTTTAGAAATACATGCAGTTTTATAAGATAAGAGAATTGTTTTAGTTTGATTTTGTTTATTTGTATCTCCAAACAGAATTTGACTGTCGTAAAACTGAAAGCATTCAATGATTCATAATCAGATTTAATTTAAAATACATTTTATTCTAAGATGTGATTTGGTCAAAAGATGTGATCTTGTTTTTTGTTTTTTTTGTTTTGTTTTGTTTTGTTTTTTTCCTTCTCTGATGTGTTTGTTTTGGCTAGTAGAAGTTCTGAATGGCTGATAAATGTAAAAACAATGGCTGGTGAATTTTATGTTCTTACTTCATTTTACATACTTAATTTTATGTTCATGTAATTTCCAAAATTTTTTGGCAGACGATGTTAACAGATTTCACCAGATTTGTGCAATAAAGTGTTTATAAACCCGTTATGAACTGAACACAGAAACTTAAAGGTCACTGTGTCGTTTTCCATCAAAATAAAAGCCTGAGGGCTTAACATTCAAAAGTAAAGAAATTAAGACAAAATTCACAGTGCACACTTCAGATACTCAGCTCTGAATTTGGTTAATCTAAACATGAATCAATGTAAAGCTTCAGCTGGTCTGTAAACTGGTGCTGTGTCACAAGAAATGGGTCAGTAATGTGAAATTGGTGTGTTGGTGTAGATACATTTATAAAATAATGACAAACAGATAGCTTTTTTGAGATGATGGAAAATGTTAATGTTGTGACTTAAATTAGAGGATTAGTAGTCATAAATGCTTTATATTAGTTTAATTTGTTTATTTCAGTAATAAGAACAGAAACAGTTTATATAGTCATTTATTGGTCAGTTCCCCTTTAAGAATAGTTGCCCATAATGCTTCAGAATTGAGAGTGCGCTCAAGAATGAAGAAGAAGTGAACGATAGAGTATGTGTGTGCGCAGTTAAGAAATGTCATCCTGCTCGAAATTTCAGCAAAGCACTTTTGTTTTAATTCAGGTCGTCACGAGTCATTATTGCTTGCCAAGCGAAGATGACACGACAAACGTCTGGTGCTGAAACCCAGGATACTAGCAAGCAACACACGAAATAGGGGATCGGCTTGAAAATAGGGCTGTTTGATTCCAAAAATTTTGGAATCAAGTCCGATATGCAGCCTTCATATGATGTAGCCTTTCGTTTGAGAGGCGCCCATAGATAAGCTTTGTTGAACTGAAAACGGCTATGAGTGGAGAGTCGATTCCCCTTGATGGGATCGATTCCAAAGTTTGGAATGGAATATCGATTCCCAACGCCCCGGAATCGAGGAATCGATTATTTTTGGAATCGACTCCCAGCCCTACTTGAAAGACTAATCAGAAAACGAAGAGCTGTGCGTGCTTCCACAATGCGACTCCTGCAAGACGTCAAAACAGAGGTGAACAAAGAAGATCCAGTTATTGACCGATTACGTGAACTGTCAGCCCTGTTTTCTGAAAAGGAGGAAATGCTGCTGGAGCTGGATGTCGGAAACGAGGAAGGGACGGACACTGATGATTTAGAGAATGAGATCACGGATGTTGAGGAGCGCGTCTTCACCGCGAAATCACGATCGCACGGAGTGATGCAGAGAAACCGGGAAATCAGCAGACGAGCAGCACAGAGCCCTCCCTGCACAGACAAATAGTTAAGTTACCCAAGTTGATTATTGACAAGTTTAACTGTGAAATTAGTGTGTGGCAAGACTTTTGGAATCAGTTTGAAACCGCCATTCACAAGAACGATGTGCTGAGCAAAACAGAGAAGTTTAACTACTTAAAGACGTATCTAACCATCGCTGCTTCAAAGGCAATAGTGGGACTGATGTTAACAGACAGTAATTATGATCACGCGATCAATCTGCTGCAGAATCGCTTTGGAAGTAAAGACCTGTTTATTAACGCGCACATGACCAAACTGATAAATCTCTGCCCAGTAAAGAAATCTCATGACGTCACTGCTCTGAGACAACTTTATGATGAATGTGAAGTACATATCCGCAGCTTAGAATCGCTGGGTGTCATCAGAGGCATATGGCAGCTTGTTGTGCCCTGTTCTGCTACAGATGACTCCAGACAACATTACTCTCCAGTACAGTCAACAGAGAGAAACCAGCAATGAATGGAATGTCTCAGAAGTTGTGGAATTCCTGCAGAAAGAGATTCTGAGCAGA
>VONZ01003644.1:0-18579 GCA_012976165.1 Labeo catla | reverse complement strand
TTCCATTTGGCCTGTCCCTCTCTCCCCGTGTCTTTATGAAAGTCGCGGAAGCTGCCTTATCCCCCCTCTGGCGGATGGGCATTCGCATTCTCAACTATCTCGACAACTGGCTTCTCATAGCTCACTCGCGAGATGTGTTGTGCGAACACAGGGACCTGGTGCTCCGGCACCTCAGCCATCTGGGCCTTCAGGTCAACCGGGAGAAGAGCAAACTCTCCCCAGTGCAGAGAATCTCTTTTCTCGGCGTGGAGCTGGACTCGGTCAACATGACAGCCCGCCTCACCAACGAGCGCGCGCAGTCAGTGCTGAATTGTCTGAACTCATTCAGACACAAGACAGCGGTTCCTCTCAAAACATTTCAGAGGCTCCTGGGGCATATGGCAGCTGCGGCCGCGGTGACGCCGCTGGGCTTGCTTCATATGAGACCGCTTCAGCACTGGTTACACGACCGAGTCCTGAGATGGGCATGGCACCGTGGCACACTTCGGATTGGCGTTTTCCTGTGTCGCCGCCTGTTCAGCCCGTGGTCAGACCCGGCCTTTCTTCAGGCCGGAGTCCCTCTGGGACAAGTCTCCAGGCATCTTGTGGTTTACACGGATGCCTCCTCCACGGGTTGGGGTGCTGTATGCAACGGGCAAGCAGCTTCGGGCTCCTGGACAGGACCTCGACTGCAATGGCATATCAATTGCCTAGAGTTGTTGCCTGTGCTTCTTGCGCTGCGTCGCTTCCGACCGATGCTGCGCCACAAGCACGTGCTTGTTCGCACCGACAGCACTGCGACCGTAGCCTATATCAACCACCAAGGTGGTCTTCGCTCCCGTCGCATGTCACAACTCGCCCGCCATCTGCTCCTGTGGAGTCAGACGTGGCTGAAATCGCTACGTGCCGTTCACATTCCAGGAGAACTCAACTGTGCAGCCGACCAGCTCTCACGGCAGTCCACCCATCCTGGAGAATGGCGACTCCACCCCCAGGTAGTCCAGCTGATTTGGAGCAATTTCGGCAAAGCCCAGATAGATCTGTTCGCTTCTCCCGAATCCTCCCACTGCCAGCTGTTTTACTCCCTCAGCGAGGCTTCCCCTCGGCAGGGACGCGCTGGCACACAGCTGGCCTCCGGGGCCCAAGTACGCCTTTCCCCCAGTGAGCCTCCTTGCACAGACACTGTGCAAGATCAGGGAGGACGAGGAGCAGGTTCTGCTGGTTGCGCCATACTGGCCCACCCGGACCTGGTTTCCAGACCTCATTTCCCTTGCGGCAGCCCCTCCCTGGAAGATCCCCTTGAGGAGGGACCTTCTTTCTCAGGGGATGGGCACAATTTGGCACCCGCGTCCTGACCTATGGAACCTGCACGTCTGGCTCCTGGACGGGACGCGTCAGACCTCTCCGGCCTTCCACAGGCCGTGATAGATACTATCACTCAGTCTAGAGCTCCCTCTACAAGGCAGGCCTATGCACTGAGATGGGGTCTGTTCGTTGACTGGTGCTCCTCTCGTGGAGAGGACCCACAGAGATGTCCGATTGCAGTAGTGCTTTCCTTCCTGCAGGAGAAGTTAGAGCGCAGGCTGTCCCCTTCGACTCTCAAAGTGTACGTTGCTGCCATCGCAGCGTATCACGATGCAGTGGATGGAGCATCCCTTGGTAAGCACCAACTGGTCGTGAGGTTCCTTAGAGGTGCGAGAAGGGTTAATCCCCCTAGACCGCACCTCGTACCCTCTTGGGCTCTCGCCGTCACCCTCCAGGGTCTACGGCAGGCCCCATTTGAGCCACTCGCGTCAGTAGAGCTGAAATATCTGTCTCTTAAGACAGCGCTCCTGACCGCGCTGGCCTCCATCAAGAGGGTAGGGGACCTACAAGCCTTCTCTGTCGACGAAGCGTGCCTGGAATTCGGGCCCAGCGATTCTCACGTCATCCTGAGACCCCGGCCCGGTTATGTGCCCAAGGTTCCCACCACGCCTTTCCGCGATCAGGTGGTGAACCTGCAAGCTCTGCCCTGGAGGAGGCAGACCCAGCCTCTGCGCTGCTGTGTCCAGTTCGCGCTCTGCGTGGACCGCACTCGGCACTTCAGACGCACCGAGCAGCTCTTCGTCTGCTTTGGAGGTCAGCAGAAAGGGAATGCTGTCTCCAAACAGAGGTTGGCCCATTGGGTGGTAGATGCCATCTCCTGGCATATCAAAACCAGGGAGAGCCATGCCCCTTAGGTGTTCGTGCCCACTCCACAAGGAGTGTTGCCTCATCCTATGCGTTGGCTCATGGCGCCTCACTAGCAGATATCTGTAGAGCTGCGGGCTGGGCGACACCTAATACCTTCGCTAGGTTTTACAACCTTCGCGTTGAGGCCGTGTCCTCCCGTGTCTTAACATAGACATCAGGTAAACGGGAGACCGGCTGGTGTCGGCTTGCTGCGCCACTCCTAATGGATCCGTGCGCTATATCCCTCAGTTGTTCCCTCCGGTGAACCTTGGGTCCTCCATGCCCCGCAGTCAGGCCTAGCTGCAGAGTAGTGCCTGACTGTGCTCCGGCTGGGTCTCCTTCGCCCAGCAGGTTGTGGCAACATGTCTCAGTATTTTTCCAAGGTCAGCTGGAAGACCGCTGTTTCCCTCATATATCTCTACAAGTTATAGATATATTGAATTATTTTTATTCCACATGTAGAGATCTCATGTGCTCCGCCCCCCCAACCCCTGCTTCAGTAACAACTGGCATCCCTGTGGGGCCCCCTTTATTGGCCCTCAGGGCGTTGGGAAGGTTACGTTCATATCCGTCTGCTGACACGTCTGCCTGTCAGCACGTGGGTCTGTGCGTAACGCGGCGTCAGGGTCGTGGCCTGTTCCATGGGTCTGTTCCCATATGTAACGTCGTAGTGAAACGACTGAAGGGGAACGTCTAGGTTACGTACATAACCCTCGTTCCCTGAAGGAGGGAACGGAGACGCTACATCCCCTGCCACGACCTGACGTCGCGCTGACGCCGGGCTGCAGCTCGGCTCCTCAGCAAAAGCCTGAATGAGTGGTTGCACGCCACCATCTTATATACCCGTATGTACGGGGGAGTGGCTCGGCATGCAAATACCACTCGCCAATGTTCATGAATGTTCATTGGCCTTTTGAATAAGGCTTGGAGATGATTGGACTCTCAAGCGAGTTCCCATATGTAACGTCTCCGTTCCCTCCTTCAGGGAACGAGGGTTACGTACGTAACCTAGACGTTTTCTCAAAAACACAAACATGTACATTAATGTTGCTTACATATTATTGTAGCCCAGTTTGTGCTGATTACAATGTAATCAGACTTTAGCCATTAATATGTTTTTAAGATACTGAAAAAAGCACAAATGTGAGGGCATGTCAAAACTTCTCCAGGGCCCCAAAACCCCAGAGGGTTAAGAAAGTTATTTTCTGTGGCCAAGAAAATATTATTTCTTAGAGTTGTTATAAAAATCATACTGAATGTTCTCTGGACGAACAGATTAGTTGATGGAAAATTAGTTCTGCTACAGTTACTACTGGCAGCTGATATAAATAATTGTAATTAATAATAATTAATTATAATTATTTATATACATTTCCCTTTGAGCTAAAATCGCTACAAAACATTAATTTGGTGTAAAGTTGCTTTGCAACGATATGTATCATGAAAAGCGCTAATAAATTTGAATTGAATTGAATTGAATTGAATTTTCTATGGAAATTTTTGTCTTCGGTGGTAAATACGTGAAGAAAAGACATTATGATTGTCAATTACTTAATTTTATCTTGAGACAAGCTAAATTAGCTGTCTACACAAGTAGAAAAACAAGACTGAACAATAGTTTGGGCAGAATATTGTTGTTTTGTTCTCCACCCTTGTAAAGGCTAGAGTGTTGATTGATTTTAATTTCTATAAGTCTGTGGATGATCTTTTTTCCTTGAACTGAAATGGTATAGCAAAGGAGTTTCGTGCTCTGGGTTGACGGTGAATTGCTGTTTACATGTGCCCACTGGGCGCTGTTTTCCTGATGTCACCAGGGTGGCAATTGCACTGAAATATTGGGCCCCGTCATTGCTGCTTTCAGCTATATTTAGTTTTTTTGTTTTTCCTTCTTTTTTTCCCCCCTCTTTTTTGATCTTTTCCTGCATTTATTGTTAAATTCGTGATAGATGTTTATGCATGTCATCTAATGTGTGATGCATTAAAAAAAGCGTGACGTGCAGCAGGGAACCAGCCCAGTGCAAAGTCCAAGCCACCATGCCCGAAATCACGCTTACCCTGTGTGAGTGAAATATACATATGTATTAGGGATGCACGATATTATCGGACTGATATCGGAATCGGCCGATAATGACTTCAAATGTAAATATCGGCATCGGCCCGATATATAAAATTATGCCGATATGTCTTGCCGATAAGATGAATATGTCAACTCACATGTGCTAAAGGTGCGCTAGGGATTAGATCATGTCAGCAGTGTGGCTCATTCCTGAAGCAAAGTTTTGACTGAATGAGGAGTAGATTCACTGTTTTGGATTGCTGCGTTTAAACTGAGAATGCATGATGCCTAGCAATAGTGCAGTGGCAGCAGTGGCTATAGGAGAAAGCGCGCCCTTGTTCCATTTGGGATCATTTACTGTTGCCTGTTTCATATCCAGTCACTTGATCGCTAAATGCACATTTAAATGGTTTTATGGTGCTCTTTGTTGTATTTTGAAACACAATGGCTATGTTTGCACATGTCATGATCTGCATTTAAAATAAAAAGTAATTACTGCGCGCGGTCAGTGAATTCTCTTTTTCCGGCCGTGCAACGGCAAAACACACTGTTGCTCATATGAAACATGTTTCGTGAATATTATGACACAAGTGAGGTACAAAGCATTCTTTATAAGTTAAATAATTGGTTAGCAGGCAATTGTTAGTAGCGACCATGCTTTTGGATTCATGTCGTTCGAGCCCATACATTTAAAGCCATAAGCGGCTATGTGTCCTCTTTTCCCGGTTGGTCACGAATTGCCACAAACTTAATAATATTTATAGTTTCTTTTTCACAAATCATCACCGTATCACCCTTTAATTTCGCAGGTTTATCTTGTCATTTACTTTTAATCCATGTTGTCGTATCTTTTATGGTGGTAAACTGCGGGTGGGAAATAAAAGATTTCGTGGCAATAAATTAAGAATTCGTTAATGCGACTTTTTAATTCGTTCCCTTATTTTACAAATTAATAAATTAATAAATCGTAGGAACGAATTAACAAGTTGTAGGAAATAATTATGTCGTGTTTTGTTCGTGTCCCGCAGCCCTGTCAAAGCGCAGTGCACGGTATAATACAATTATTAGAAATTATAATTAAACATGACTTAGTGAATACATTTCTATTACTTTCTTTCCATGCTGAATGCCTTTATATTGCAGGGCTCTAGACTGATCACAACTGTTACATTTTGGAATTGTTTTTTTTTTTTTTAAATGTGCAAGTTAAAATTTGACGTGGTCGCATTTGTGCGAGTGCATGATCTGCAGTGCTGAAGCGTCTGCTCCATACAGCGGGAGTTACAGAGTTACAAATCCGTGGCGTATTCAGGATTTCACTGACCACGCGAAGAGTAGTTTTCGTTGTGAGCGCTGCGGGTGTAGAGCCTGGTTTGTATTTGTAGTGTCAGCACCAGCCAGGTGGTGACGGCAAAAATGACGCGACTATTCTGGAAACGATGGGGGACGGAGGATTTGGTATTCGAGTAGCGTAAAAGCCCGCTTGTTAAACCAGAGAAGGTAAACATGTTGCTATTCTTGTGCAAAAAAGTGTACTGTTTTGCCAGTAGGTCACGAATTGCGATATAACTTAATATTTTTATTTTCCCAAATCCTTACCGTCTCACTCTTTAATTTCTTAGGGTTATTTTCTTGTCATTCACTTTTAATCCATGTTTTCGTATCTCTTACAGTGATAAATTGTGGGTGGGAAATAAAATATTTCGTTAATACTACATATTAATTCGTTCCCTCATTTTACAAGTTAATAAATTAATAAATCGTAGGAACGAATTAAGAAGTTGTAGCAATGAATTATGTCCTGTTCATGTCCCGCAAGGCCCCCTCACAGTCACCCAGTTTAGTTCTACTTTTCTGTTTTCGTTTTGAAATGTATTCAGATTGCGAATTCGAAAGTGAAAGCATCCGAAGGTCGGCTTAAAACATAGCAAAAGTGAACTTAATTCACAAAATTCAGATCATAAATAATGCTAGCCTACTGATGAAAAAGAAGGGATTGAATGTAAACCACTCATTACTATTTATTTAATCCTAACAAATAAGTTATTGTTAAAAACGAACTTTCCAAACAAAATGATATATATCGGTATCGGTATCGGCCAAAATGAGATGAAAAAATATCGGCATATCGTATATCGGCAAAAATCCAATATCGTGCATCTAGAATCATGTTAAATTCAAGATGTTAAAATCTTCTATGCAAATCTCAACATTTTTAATAAAGTATCCTGTGCATCTGTTTATTTTTAGATTGTAAATTTGTTGTATTAATGTCATTTGTACAGTATAATATTGTAAATTTGTTGTATTTACGTAATGTATGCAGTAATTGCTAATTATGTAACATTTCTGTTCCATTGTTGTGATCTTGTGTTCATTATCCATAAGTCCTAATTAAAACATTGATTGAACAAAGTTATGTAGAGTTATTTGTAAACATCTAAATGGACGCAGTGATAGATTTATGCATATTAACCCTTTAACCGTCACTCCCTATCTTGAACATAGACATGAAAATGCACTATCCGAAGTAAAATTTTTATAATTCATGAACAAAAACATTTTGTAATATGATTTTGATGTACAATTTCCATGGTAATGCAATGTCTGATTTTAAAATGGTTTTCAAAGGATGAATTTTGAGATTTTAAGTTTTCAGTTGATATATCATTTCTTAAGATTTCTATTGTGTGATAGGGAAAAAGGCAACGAAGAAAGTCTTTTTTGTGACAAAGGTCAGAACTCCTGTTATGATGTAGATTTTTGAGGTGCACTCTTGTCATAAATTAATCTATTACATTTAGTACATAATTTGTAACACAAAAGAGTGGTAAAATATCTGTTTAGGAGTCTTAGACCTTCCCAACAATATATCGTTTGTCATTATTAGAATTTATTTGTAATATGGTGAAGCAAACTTAGGTGACAGAGCGGACGGTGACAGTTAAAGGGTTAATAAATCCATAAAACAGAAGAAGGAAAACAGGAGCAGGAGAAAATAATGATAACGTAAAAGCACAGAAGAGCAAAAATGGTACATGTTTTATGAAAACAATTTGAAACCAGCAAGCGCAGTATTTACAGACTTCCCTTTCAATCAAACGGTTTTGTATATCTTCCTTTTAAGGTTCACAGAAAAGAGCAGTTTTGTTTTTTCTGCCATGTCATGTGGTGTTGTGTAAGTGACCGTGGTAGAGGCTGTGCAGTGTGACCTGTGTTTGGGTTTCATGTGAATCTGAGCAACTGAATGAGTCAGTGTGCATGTGTGCTCAGCATCCAGCTCAGAGTCATAGGATTGAGTGCATATAAATATGTGTGTATTCAGTGCTCAGCTCAATATGAAGCTGGCCTGTGATGATGACCGACCTTTTAATGTTGAGATAAATCCATGATCTTATTCAAGCCTCCATTTAACCAACAGTAATGATGCCTTCAAGGAACTACCATCTCTCTATTTTGTCCCTCAGGTATGTCAATATTTCTACAATTATAAAAGACATAAGGCTCCAAATAGAGACATTTATTGATTAGCACCATATTTGAGCAAGAAGCAAAATGGATATATTACTTTAACGGTGACTTTTTATATTACAACATTTTATATTGTTCTCATAAATACTGAGAAATATTATTCACTTCATTTATTAAATGTGTACACTGTAAAAAACAGTTTGTTGAGTGAACTTAAAATAATTTGTAACCTGGCTGCCTTAAAATGTAAGTTCAGTCAACTCAAAAAAAGTTTATTCAACTTGAAATGTTAAATTATACTAAGTGACAACTTAGATATTTGAGTTGAATACTTACTCATCTGTTAAGGTTAGCAAACACAAACATCTAAGTTGTTACTTAGTACAACTTAACATTTCAAGTTGACTAAACTTATTTTAGTTGACTGAACTTAAAATTTTAAGGCTGCAGAGTAACAAATTATTTTAAGCTGACTCAACAAATTGTGTTTTTTATTTTTTACAGTGTAGTTGTTGATTTTGCTATTGCTGTTACTAGCAATTCGTTACAATACTATGTAATGTAACATGCTGTAAAATAAAGTTTAATGTTTTGTAATCAAATGTTTCATAATAAAACTAGATTTATTTATTTATTTTTTTTTTTGTATTTTATTTCAATATCAATAGGATATTCCCCCACAAAACTGTTAACAAATCCTCATGTCTTTCGAAATCTGTTTGACTTTCTTTCTTCTGTGGAAAACAAAAGATGTTTTCTAGAATTTCAAAACTGTTCTGTCATACAGTGAAAGTGGATGGGGACCAGTGGCTGTCAAGCTGTAACAAAGACTATAAACCATTACTGTAACATAAAAGTTGTTCATGTAGCTTGGTTTGTTATTCACGGAAAATCTTGTTTAACATTCATAGTCAGCATTTACTTTCACTGCAAGGAAATTCCCGATTTTTCCAGTGTAAATAAGGAGAGAGGCCAACGTAGGTTACGCAGAAACCGAACAATAAAGATGGCTGTATAAAAACACAGTCATTGCATTGCCTTCCTTTTGATCCCAATATTAGGAAAGAGTAGATGAACTTTATTTTTAATTTTTTATTTTTACTGGAACTTTTTATATTAATTTAAAGTTCCAGACCGCGTCAGTGAGAACTTGGTCCTTTTTTCACTTCATTTTGTCGCGGATTTGTTTACAAACAAGGCACAGTTCGATGAGGGATTGAAAGTAAAAGACTATGCTGTGCTGACTATATTGGATCTGATAGTAATGTCACACCACACAAGTGTGAGTAACTGATTTTATTACGAGGTCACTATTGCTTTGTCTGTTATTTATCATTTGATATGTAAGCATCTGTAAAGAATGTAGGCCATTTCTCACAATTCTGACTTTTTTCTCAGAATTGCATAGTAAACTTACAGTTGTGAGTTATAGAGTCAGAATTACGTTATATGAACTCACTATTCTGACATTTGTTTCTCAGAATTGCATGATATAAACTTACAATGGTGAGAAATAATGTCAAAATTGTGAGTTTTTATCTCGCAGTTCTGAGAAAAAAAAGTCAGAATTTTGAAATATGAACTCGCAATTCGCAATGTTTTTATGATGCAATCCTGACTTTATTTCTCAGAATTGCTCAGAATCTGACAGTTAGGAGAAAAAAGTCAGAATTGCAATTCTCTCACAATTCTGAAAATACAATTGGGAGCAATTGGGAATTTAAAGTCCAATTTGAGAGGGAAAAAAAGACTGATATGTTCTTAGAACTGCGAGTTTATATCTCACAATTCTGACTTAGTAACTCACAATTGCATGTTATAAAGTCAGAATTGCGATTCTGAGAAAAAAGTCACATTTCAAGATATAAACTCGCAATCCTGAGAAAAAAAGTCAGAATTCTGAGATAAACTCACAATTCTGACTTTTTGCGTGTTATTGTCACGCCATTCTGGCATTCGCCATTATATCTTTATTTCTCAGAACTGCAACTTTTTTTCTCAGAATTGCGACTTTTATATCACGCAATTCTGAGAAAAAAAGTCAGAATTTTGAGATATAAACTTGCAATTCTGAAAGTTTGTGAATTTTTATCATTCTATTCTGACTTTATTTCTTAAAAAAAAAAAAAAAATTGCGAGTTATTAAGTCAGAATTGTAACAGTCTTTTTCCCCCTCAAAACTGTACTTTGTAACTCGCAATTGTGAGTTTATATCTCACATTTTAGAGAAAAAAGTCAGAATGGTAAGTTTTTATCTCGTAATTCTGACTTTTTTCTCAGAATTGTGAAATATAAACTTACAATCGTGAGTTACAAAGTACAGTTTTGAGAGGGAAAAAAGACTGATGTTCTCAATGTTCACAATTCTGACTTAATAACTCGCAATTGTATGTTATAAAGTCAGAATTGCGAATCTAAGAAAAATATACAGTATATAAATATATATATAAATTTGCAATCCTGAGAATGTTACAATTTCAAGATAAAAACAATTCTGAGAAAAGTCTGAATTGTGAGTTTATATGTTGCAGTTCTGACTTCTCAGAATTGCAGCTTTATTTCTCAGAACTGCGACTTTGTCTCGCAATTCTGACTTTATAATTCACAATTGAGTTAAGATATCTAGCTGTAGTGTCCATGAGCTCCTCCACCCCAATTCTTTCTGAACTCCATTTCCCATATACCCCCTGCCTTTGAACTAATCTCAGACTCCTCCCATTTCCTATCAGGAGAACTGATACCTATCAGACACTTGCTCACCCTCATTGCTGTGTATTGAATGTTTGTTTGTAGCATCAATTCCAAGCCATCCTAGTTTCCACGTTTCTTGTAGCATTTTCCTTGTTTTCTAGTTTTCTAGTTTTTGCCCTGTCTGTGTTTTTGTCCCTGGACTGTTTCCTTGTTTCATGATTGTTTATTGTTTGCTGCCTGCCCTGACCTTTGCCTGGTTGTGGAATTACTCTTTTGCCTTTGCCTTGGATTATAACTCCACGTTACACATGCAATTCTAAGAAAAAAGTCAGAAATGCGAGATATAAACTCACAATTCTGATTTTATCGTGTTGGAGTTTTACTTCTGGAAACTCCTGGAGTTTTTATCATGCAATTCTGACTTTATTTCTCAGAATTGCAAGTTTATATCTCTCAATTCTGAGAGAAAAATCAGAACTGCAAGTTTGTATCATGCAATTCAGAGAAAAAATTAAGAATTGTGAGATAAAAAGTCACAATTACCTTTTTTGTTTTTTTTATTCTGTGGTATAAAAGGGACCAGAGAACAGTACAAAATAGGCAGCTCATGACCCCTTTAAAGAAAATACTTCCTTTCTGTTTCACTAAAGACATAAAGTCAAACTTGTTTCAAAAGCCATGCAGGTGAATAGATGATATGATCTTTTTCCTTTTAGTTTATAGAAGTGATTTAATTGGCTTAAATGGTTTATATTCTATTAAAACTGCTGTTAGCAATGCAAGCAAATAAAGACTCATTCAGTCAACCTATAGAGATAAATATTTTCCTTGTCTGTTTTCTAACTCTGTTTATGTACTAAATGATCATGTCTTCACTATTTTTGTGTTTGTGTGTGTTAGAGCCTCAGTGAGGAGCAGAATGGAGGCGCTGTGGTTGTGTTACTCTTCTCCAACTCCTCAGAGCGCAAGTCACCTGCTCACCCTACTTGTTCTCTGTCTCTCATTGGCTGCTGTAACTGCTTCACTACTTTTCCACTGGCTCATAGACCTTTTAAAATACGACATCCAGACAGCACTTGTTGCAGTTGGTATCTATGCCATAGCTGTGTTTATCCTATCATCTCTCATCCATCCATTCCGATGTGCCTTCACGCTAATCTTCCCAACGTTGTTCACCCGTCAAGGCCGTAAACTGCTCTTGTCCACATCCGTGATGATCGTGGTGCTGTACGTCCTACCCAACATGGCCGCCAACATCGCAACTCTCACACACGTTGTGAAATGCGCGTCAGAAAAACTCTCTCAAAGTCTTCTGAGCAGCTCAGAGCTCATCAACACCATTAAGGATAATATCGTCAGAAGAGCCGAGGAAAGAGTGGATGGGAGATTAGTGCAAACTCTGCGTGATTTTGATCACACCACACATATTAATGTCTCAGAAGTGAAGGGACGGTTGCATGTGTTGAGTCAGCGAGTGCACGAGGATTTCTCAGAAGTTAAAAGTCAAGTACAGGACCTAAAGTTGCTATTCAGTAGAATCTTTGCTGCCGTTTTTGTTCTGTACTTGTTCACAGAGTCTGTCATGTACCTTTGGTCTTATCTGACGTCTGTAAGATTTGACAACACGTATGTCACAGGTGGGCTCAGGAGGAAAGGAGCTGAAAAAGGGATTGTGGTTGAAGCAAAGGATGTGAAAAATGGAGTAAACTCCACCAGTTTCAGAATAACTAAAAGGGAACTTTTCAGATGTCTGGCTCCAGCAATGGTGATCACACTTTATCTTCTAATGACAATCTTTTTAATAGTGCTGGACCATTTCTTGTATTACTTGGTGAATTTAGGTGGTCCTTGGATTTCAAACATGCCATCCACCAACGTCAGCATCAACGTCAACTTCAAGGTAATCCACTTCGCCAGGTTCTCCTTACAGCTGTCCTGATGAAATGTAACTATAAGAAATCGAAGTTTAAGTCAAACAGACTTCATTGACTTCCATATTATTATTTTATTTCCATACTATGGATGTCAATGGCTAACGTCAACTGTTTGATTTGGAACAACTTAATGTAGAGTAAATGACAGAATTTTAATTTTTTGATGAACTATTCCTATAACTTAAAGTAGAAGTTTTCAAAAAATGAAAACACTCATATTAAGTAATTAGGGTAGTTACTGTTCACTATTGTGAAAAATAATAATGATTCTCTCTTCTCTTTCCTCTCTGTCTTTCTGAACATCTCAGGTTGAAACAGAAATGGGCATCTGTAAGATTTTTAGATCAGACTGTCAGGTAGAATTATTCAACTTCAACAGAACTTACACAGCCCTCATTCACTCTGATCCAAACGTGTGTGAGGCCCAATCCAGTAAACTGAACCCAAGTGTAGTGACGGCGCTGGTGTTCCTCTATCTATTCAGCTACACTCTGCTGCCACTGGAGGTCTACGCTCGACGTCTTCGAAGGAAAGTAGCAGCTTCTTTCTTCCAGCAGCAAGAGGAGAGAAGAGTTGAGTTCCTTATTAAGAAAATTCAACAAAAAGAAAGACAAAATGAAGTTTTCTTTATAGAAACCAAGCATCAGGATAAAGAAGTCTCTGGGATAACAGATCAGCTATAGTACTCTTAATACTAGGCTGTGTGTTGTATATTTTTTTACAGAACTGTAAATAACTGTGAACTGTATTTAAATAAAAAATGTACATATATTAAATTTGTGAATCAAATATTTTGTTCAACAACATTTACTTTCTCAAAATAACAGACAGTCATTGGTAGTCATTAGACCTTTATTTATCCATCTTTTCCCTGAGTAACCGATGAGCGCCGCCCTAATAGATTCTGTTTGTTCTGTTTGGTTGCTCTCGAGTTCCGGTCTCCATAGAAATTCATGCTAAAACAGTAAAAAAATAGATTGAATTAATTAAACTGAAATTTTTCAATAGAGGGTTTGCACTTGTGTCACGGTTTGGTCATTTACCCGGCTGCACGGCCATATTGGAGATATTCAGATGTAAACAACAGGATTGATTGCACAATTAATGTACTAATAAATATGTTGTTCTGCTAATTTATGCTGTCTAAACCACGGAAAAAACGTGCGGAAGCTGCTAAATCATATAGAGAAAGACTTAGTAAGCAGGAATGAGTGTGATATTTTGACAAACTAAAGTTAATAGGTCATAAAGATACACACGAGCAGTGTTAATTAAGATATTAGCCTAATATTTCACCTACCTGACCGGGAATGATCAGAACAAACACGAATATTGTAAACAGATTTTTGCCCTGGAAATCCTGGTTCAGTTTGGCCAACCACAAATGCCTTTTGTTTCTCAGACAGTCTTTTGCACTCTTATCCTTGACTTGGTATAACTTTTGGCAGTCTGTAGTACTCCAAATGAAGAGTTAATTTGCAAAACCCGTAAAAAGTGCTGTGCATTATTCTCCACATATAGCACGATCTGAACCCTAAACACTTGTTGTTAAAAAAGCCAGTATTGTCCATTTTCAAGGCATCGCGATTTTACCTTTTACTGTAGAAGTCGACAAGCGCCCTTGTTGTTTGTTAACAGAAACCAATAAGTCCATTTTGCCAGGCTGCCAGTCACTCTGAAAAGATGCATTAGGTGAGAGGAATTTCGTCAAAGCTGACTAAAAGTAATCGAGCATGGATAATTTCGACAAATTTCATGAAGCCCTGATATCTTTTTGAGTGTGTAACAGGAAAATAAAAGCTGAAACTTTTTCATGGAACCTCGCAAAAGCAGCAATGGTGAGTGAAAACTGTGTAATCACAACGGTACAGTCCATGATCACGACAACAACGTTTGTCAGGCCTCTACACTGTCATCTGATGAGATTACAAAGATAAAAAGAGGGGTTTTTTTAAACTCTGAAACATGAAATGTGGTAGTTTTTGCAAGGTTGTATTTGGGTACTTTTATGGCGTTTTTAAACGTTTTATTCCAATGTGCATATTATGTTATTTTAACACTTGAATGAAACATCCCCCGAAATTTGTAGTTTGGTCTGGTTTCATTTTCGTAGTAGACGAATGTGATATTTACGTTTTTTTGACTACTTAAAGAAAACGTTCCAGGTTGGTATTTTTACAACGTTTCTAAAACGTTTTATTATTATTATTATTTTTTTATTTTAAAAAAACGTTTTTTAAACGTTTTTAAAACGTTGTACTACAACATTACCTAATTGCAACCAAAATACAACGTTGTGAAAAGTTGTAAAAACGTTTTGTGTTTGGTGGGGAGTTACCTGCTTCTGCCAAAAAAAAAAACGACTGTTGGAGAATCAGTTGTTTTTTTTTGGCACAAGCAGGTAACTTGGAGTTATCTGCTTCTGCTATAAAACAAAATTATAATTATATAAGTATATATAAGTAATATGTAAAAAAAAAAAAAAAACTTTCAATGAACTTTAATTCCCGCGAACATCGCCCAATCGGGAGCTGTATGTGGGACGTGCGCTCATGCGTTCTAAATGCAGCTAACCTCGCGTAGCTTCATCATCTACCCACTTATTAAACTCTGACAGGTGAGTTACTGCAAAAAGATGGTCACTGCAACACCGTAAAGTGATGAAATTATGCCGGCATGTGCTTTTAAAAATCATTTTCATAGGTTTAACGTTATATTATCGATTTGGAAAGTACTTTAATTTGACTAGAAACACCAGAGACCGGAAAGCATATCGTTTCAGTTGGGCGAGACTTCCGCGTTCAGGAAAAAAGTGGATAGTGCAGTGAAGTGGATTGTGGTCTGACCTATGACGCTATGAAAGGAAAAAAAAATATCTCTGTGTTTAACAGACTGAAAACAGCTTTCTGCTTTTACCTTACAGTTCACAATCCATTAAGGGACTGTGTTAGTGATATACAGTATAGTGCCGATCTGTAGGGACTGGATGATGGAAACATGACACTAATGGACAGGAAAAGGGTCTTACAGCACAGCAAGTAGGATCTGTAAATGTTTAGGGGGCTGCAGTGGTTATTTGTATAGTATACTTTCTGTGCACATTATAAACACAAACTGAAATCAGAAATAAGATTCAGATACCTTGTGCATCATTATTAATATTTTATTAAATGACTAATTGGTAGATAATAAGGAGTTTATTTTTCCTTCTCTTTTGTAAGAAAGATCTCATGTCTTACTGACGTCAAACTGAATAGGTAGGTCTGAATATGTGAACCCACAATGAGAGTCTCTGATGATTTCAGGCGGATTTTAGCAGCTTGTGTCATGCAAATTATAAGACAGATAAAATGAAAAAGCACAGAGAGAGTGAAAATGGTCGTGCAAAGCTACATTGTGTTTTTGGCATATAAATATGGTTGGATTTTAAATTTGTTGATTTTATGCTTATGTTTAATGCTGTACTTCACAGTATTAAATGACTCTCGTTACATTACAGTTCTTGTCTGTATCTAATTTATAGGGTTGAAGTATAGCTTAAAAGGACAGTTAAAAAAATACAGAAACAGATATTTTTAGAAGAATGTCTCCAGTGTCAATCCAATGAATGTCAATGGGTTTCCAGTGTTGTTTTGGACCCAACTGACTTTCATATGAGCAAACCCAATTGAAAGGTCTTGTTTTTTTGTTCCACAGGTGAAAGAAAGTCACTTAGGTTTAGTAAGGATAAAAACTGACTGAGGAGAAAACAATAGCACCGATATATTTCTGCTATCACACATTTAGACTTATACAGCTTAATATAACGTAAATGATGTCTCTTACTGAAATATGTAATAGAAAACCAATGAAAGATTTACGTTACTTAAAAAAATCCACATGGTTTTATACATATTTTGGACTATGGGGGGTTGATGTCAAATGGTTGCACTCAATAAGCTACTGACTGTTTTTACTGCAACAAAACTCGGAAAATAAAATACTGATACGATGCTACATTGTGTGGTTTTTGGTTGTAATTTTCAGTCAAACAACAAGAGGAGCGATGTAAGTCTTCACTGCTTTCCTAGCGATAAGAAGAGGAGAAAAGAATGGAAAGATACCTGTGGACGAAAACTTCCTAAAGACCTGCGTATTTGTTCTCTTCACTTCAGCGCTGATGCTTTAGAGGCTTTTAGTAGACCACAGCTATTGAAAGAGCTTACAAATGGCGGAGACAAGAAAAGCTAGATGCCATCCTGGCAGGATGTAAACATGCCGATGCTTGTCATGACACTGCGGAAGGAGTTTCACTCATATCACTCGATATCCAGGGCCACGTGGACTCCTTGCATGGAAAAATTGATGGTATGGCATTTGGATTGTCTAAGCTTATATCCATTACCACCTTTAAACTCAGTCGCTGTGGATATTGTATCATCGCGTTTTATTTTCTGAATTGTGTTGCGGTTAAAATAGCAACAGGTAGCGCCAGTAGCTCACCGAGTGCAACCATTTGACATCATCAAAATAATAGTTCAAAACATGTATAAAACATGGATTTTTTTAAATAACGTAAATCTTTCATGGGCTTTCTACTACATATTTCAGTAAGAGACATCATTTATGTTATATTAAACCATGCAAATCTTAATCTTAAAGATGTGACTCACAGCAGCTCTACAGACTGTCTGACTCAAATGACATTTTTTAAATTACTGTAATGAATGTACTCTGACTCAGAAACTCAGAAATAGAGAGCAAGTGTCAAGGTGTCCACATCATGATGCTTTGCTTGACATCACAAATTAAGCTGTCAAATGACTGACACAATCAGTGTTTCTTTTAGAGCCTGATCACAATTTTACTCTAAATGTCTGGTGGAAACTGTCAGAGGTAAACACCATATTCATTCTCTTGTGTGTCTGAGGAGGTGGAATACTTGCCAGAAAGGCTTATGGCTACACTCGCTGCCACTTTATCTAGACGGTATAAACAGCTTTTTCAAGTCCATCAAAGAGTGCATATGGGAGAAGAATAAAGACCCTCACTTTGTAGCTTTGTCCAACACCATCAGAGGTAAGTTCAGCGGTCACATTTATGAGCGCCACATTATTCCTACCTCTGTCACAGCACACTTATAAAACTCTGCTGCAGAGCCACTATCATCTGTCTCATAGCAACTGCCTCCTTAAGCCGTCCACATCGCCATGACATTTTAAATCTAATACTCTGATAAAACCATTTTCAGCAAAAGAAACTGCAAGCATTAGTGAAGGAAACAACAGAAAGACATTAAGGAGCCAGTTCTTGAAAAGGTACAGTGATTATTAGCATTAAAATGTTTAAGAAGAAAGCCAGCGAGAGCTCTTAATAAGGTCAGATAATGGATGATAATGGAAAAAATGTAGAGTCTCAGACCCAAAACAGGAAATGAAAGGCAGAAAATGAAGTCTCCCACAGATGATGGACATTGTGAGGAAGAGGTCATGAGAAAGTAGAGTTGAATAAGGCTGATGCAGAAAATAACACTTTCAGGCCAATATACCAGAGAATGTTACCCAGTAATGAAAATTCTATCATTACTCACCCACATGTCACTCCAAAATCATATTTTCTTTCATCTGTGAAATCCAGATGAAACTTTTCTCCGTTGCAATGAATGGGGACTGAAACGTTCAAGCTTCAGTTTTTTTTCTTTTTTTTTTAAAGTCTTTTCTGCTCAACTAGCCTGCATTTATTAAGTTGGCTTGGGAAAGCCAACTTACTGAAATCCTATTTAAACTTCTTCTTCTTCTTCTTCTTCTTCTTCTTATTTTTCTGAGCGCAATTTTTTTGGACACTAACTCCTCCTAGACCGTTCAAGCTACATACTCCAAACTCGGGTCAGATCTTCATACTGTTCTGACTTAGTGTGCTATATCTTTTCAGACTGGTTTGAGTTACGGTTTTCTTAAAAATTAATATTAAAAATCATAAAAAGTCCCATAGACTTTCATTGACCAAAAGTCCATGTCTGTTTGAACTATGTTTAATGTAAATTGCTAGAAGCCATTGATACTCAATTAAGCTTTAAGCTATCTATGTTCTTTATAACTAATAACTAATCTATCTATCTATCTATCTATCTTCAAACCATATCTATCTATCTATCTATCTATCTATCTATCTATCTATCTATCTATCTATCTAAATATCTATCATCTTCAAACCTTTATCTATCTATCTAACTATCTATCTATCTAACTATCTATCTTC
>VONZ01003643.1:0-18604 GCA_012976165.1 Labeo catla | reverse complement strand
AGGGTCCTCGCACCACCAGTGCTTGGGCCATATTAATACTTCAGATCTTTCTTAACTGTTACCAGCAACTTTTACTGTTGTAACCTGTAACTGTATTCAGGTCTGCTTCTGGCAAAGTAACATACGGGTTACAGTTCATAATTTTTTTTTTTTTTTTCATTATTTTTATCCCTAGTATCCATACACAGAATGTAAAATATACTTGTATAAAAATGTAAAAATAAATAAAAAATTAAAAAAAGCAAATATTAGTTTATATGATACAACCTTCAACACTACATCATTCAAGCTCAGAAACAATTCCAGAAACAGTTTTTACCACAAAGACATGCATTAACAAAAAGGTATCATGCGTATTTCATATATTGTGTTTTTTAAATTAATGCTTCTGTTTATGTTTCTTTTCTAATTGTGGCCAAGTAAAAAACGTACTTTAGAAACCATTTAATGAATTTGCTTATAGCTTATGACACCAGTAAGTCAAGCCCTCAGTAGGCTGTTTGTAACACTTAATAATAATGTTCAAGTCATTAATATTAGTTCACCATTTCCACCAGGTATCATTAACCTAACATGCCTGATTATATTCATTTATGGGGTAGACTAAAATAGTTCAGAGATGCACAGTCAATGGAATGACATGAAAGGACACTCAAAAATCATCTTTAAAAAGTGGTGCTCATGGTTTGAGCTGCTTAAAAATAATAAAACACAAAGTCTGCCTGATGCAGACAAATTGTGAGAACATCTTTTACAAACATTCCCACAACTTTTCACTCTTCAGACCAATAAGTTATTTATAATCTCAAAATTTAGAGAGGGTACTGAAAGCAGTACTGTATAACATGCTCTAAAAATATTGCTCTTAGAAACTGCATAATCTGCATTATTGAAATACCTTGATATTTTTTGTATAAGTTAGACTCATATGAAATGCGCAACTCAAACAATATTTACCAATTATAATGAGGATTGGATTGACTGTATTTACATTGAGGTAATCTTTTCAGTTACACTTTATTTCCATTTTAGACATTTGAGCTAGCAGAAGGTCTCAAGTGTATTATCAAAAAAAAAAGTGTTACCTGTCAGGCATTCACCACAGCCACCTTCTCCTGCCACGTCACCAGTAGCACCGCACACCCGCTCATCATCACCAGAATTCTAATCACTTGCACCTGATCCCAATCAGCCACACCCTATAAAAAGGACTTTCTGCCAGTCTCCCCTTGTCAGGTCTACCGTTCGCACCCCATGACGACAGCTCCTGACCTCATGCTATTTCTCTCCGTCGAACTTTCCTGTGCTCACTGGATCCAACGTGGCTTTCTGAACTGGACTATCACCTTTGGTTTTGTCACTCACCTCTTGTCTCCTCCGTGTGTGTGTGTGACAGAAGACCCGACCGACACAAAGATGAGCACAGCAGCTGCAGTAGATCCTCTCATTGAGTTGGTGAATGTCTTCAAGGCGGCATTAATTCCTACAGCAGCAGTTTTCTTCTACAAGTCAACCTGTACATCCAGATGCAATCACAACAGTTTCCCTCGGAGAACACCAAAGTCGCTTTCCTCATCTCACTTTTTACCGGTAAGGCCCTACAATGGGCAAAAGTGATCTGGCATTCCAACAACCCCATTATTAACTCCTATGAAAAGTTTACCAGTCATTTCTCCGAGGTTTTCAGCACAACCACTTCCAATCAGCTGTGCCGCCTGCAGCAGGGGACTTCTTCAGTCAACAAATACACTCTCCACTTCCGCACGCTGGCGGCGGCTAGCGGCTGGAATGAAGTCGCGCTGCTGGGCGCATACCGGCAAGGACTCAACCCAGAAATTAGCACCGCCATGGCTCTGTACGATGACAGCATTGGATTGGAATCCTTCCTTCAGCGTACAACTAGAGTTTCTCAGTGGCTAGCCACCTGCCAGCCACCGGTAACTGCTCCTCAGCCTGCCTCGGTGGCTGCTAGCTTCCCATTACCAGAACCCATGCAAGTTGATACCACCCGGCTCTCACGCACTGAACAAAATCGTTGCATCACTCTTGGACTATGCCTATATTGTGGACTACAGGGACATCATATCCGCACCTGCCCCATCAGACCCCCATGCCCGGTGGTGAGTACTATTCAATCCGAAGTAGAAACTGCCAGTCTTACACTATTACCCATTATTTTGCATACTCCTGATTGCTCTCTTTCTGTGTCCGCTCTGGTCGACTCAGGCTTCTCCGGCAACTTCATCTCCCAGGAATGTTTGAACCAACTCCAACTCCCACGTCATCACCACTGTCAGGTTTATGCAGTAAAGACCATTCAAGGAAAACCACTCGGGCATGGGAAAGTGCGTCATTCATCACCCTACATCACTCTGCAGGTTGGATTATTTCATAAGGAGGAGATACAATTTCTGGTACTGGAGGAGTCAGCCATGAGCATCATCCTGGGACGCCCCTGGCTGCGTCTTCATCGTCCGGAGCTCCGCTGGGATCCCTGTGACGTCACTCATTGGAGTCAAATGTGTTATACCCAGTGTCTATCCAAGTTACCTCATCCTCAGTCTGTTCCAGCTCTAGTGGCATCTACACGTTGACAGTCCTGAACCCGCCTTTACACCCGAAATCCCAGCGGAGTACACCACGTTCCAGGATATGTTCAGTAAGCAAGCAGCCACCCATCTTCCACCTCATCGGCCATGGGACTGTGCCTGGAGCTCAACTACCCAAGGGAAGGGTGTATCCTCTGTCCATCCCGGAGCGCCAGGCAATGGAGGAGTACATCTCGGAGGCTCTTAATCAGGGATTCATCCGACTATGTACCTTGCCGGCCGCTTCGAGCTTTTTCTTTGTGGGTAAGAAGGATGGAGGTCTTCGTCCCTGTGTTGACTAAAAGCAGCTCAACTCCCAGATCCTTCAACAGCCTTATCCTCTCCCCCTGGTCCCCGCTGCCCTCGAAGAGCTTTGTGGAGCCCAGGTCTTCATAAAGCTGGACCTGCGGAGTGCTTTCAACCTCGTTCGTATTCGTGAGGGAGACGAATGGAAGACCGCCTTTGTAACACCTACGGGGCACTACGAATACCAGGTCATGCCGTACGGCTTACCCATCAGTCCTTCTGTCTTCCAAATGTTTATGAACGAGGTGTTGTCTACATTGATGATATTTTGATCTACTCCCGGAACATGGCCGAACATCGCCAGCACATCCAGCAGGTCCTTCACAAGCTCTGCCAGCACAATCTGTACCTCAAACTGGAGAAGTGTGAGTTCCATAAACCATCTGTACAGTTCCTAGGGTATATCATCAGTGCCGAGGGTGTGCAGATGGACCAGGGGAAAATCCACACCATTCAAGACTGGCCTCAACCTAGCAGTATAAAGGAACTCCAACGTTTTCTGGGATTCTCCAACTTCTACCGTCGTTTCATTAACCCTCTGGGGTCTGAGGGTGTTTTGGCACTCTGGAAAAGTTTTGACATACCCTGACATTTGTGCTTTTTTCAGTATCTAAAAAACATATGCATGGCTAAAGTTTGATTACATTGTAATTAGCACAAACTGGGCTACAGTAATATGCAAGCAACATTAATGTACATGTTTGTGTTTTTGAGAAAAAGTTTATGCTTAGTTTGTGAAAATCTAATTTTTTTAAGTCACTGAAATAAGGCCATGAAACACATTCAGAACATTAGTTCACAAGACTTTTGAGAACTGGATGTGGTAGTCTAGAGTTTTTTCTACAAGATGATGTGAAAGTCATCTCATTCGCGCGTTTACAAAAAACAATACATTGATTTAAATTTTCTAAAACATGTTTTGTGATTGAAACGGAATATGCAAGGGAGTGACAACGGCCATGAATATTTAGTGATTCACACCTGAGAGACAAAAGGCCCTCCTCTAATGGCCCATCAATGAGACTGTGACTGTCAGGTAGAAACAATGAGAGATTCAGAGAATGGAGTTTTAGACTATTTGTATTTTATTTACAACACAGTATCATCAAAACATACATAATGAAGGTCAAAAGCACATTATTGACTACATTGATGTTACATGTACAGAGATGTGAACAGACTTTGTGTCATTCCTGAAAACTGTTTTCTGGATTCTGTTCAACAAGTGAAACAAGTAAATTATACCTGATATTTAAGTGATTGCTGCTTCTTTCCATGGATTTAAGAAACAAAACTCATCATCAGTAGTCCAGGTGGCAGTCTTCATGTGGCATTCATGTAGCATTCATCTGTGGTGCAGGTATCAGATCACTAGGGAAAAAAAAAAAAAACATCTGTGAGCATGTTAATATCAGGAGCATGTGTAATGTATACATATAGTATGATTTTGTAGTCATAGACTCACACATGCTTTATACTATCATAAAATATTGACAATTTATATCTGAGAAACTAATTATTATTGTTTAGCACGTTAAACACCTACTCACAAACAGAGTATTAAAAATAAACTAATATTACTTTTATATCCTATTGTTATACAATAAATAAATATGATTTTATAGTCATAAACACAAGCATGCTTTGTATGTATTATACAATACAAAACCATTTTATGTCTGGGAAACTAATTTAATATTGTTAAGCACGTCATAAACATCTATTCGTGAACAGAGTATATGACAGTAGTTTTGTCTAAACAACCTTAGACTTTATCATGCAGTGTTACAGTGTAAACACTATTAGGCTACGTTCACACTTGGCGTCTTTTTTCAAACTGCCAGCGTCTGTCTTACATTATAATTCTATGGAGTAAACCGTCTTTTCAAAAAAGTCATGAGCGCTTTTTTTAAACGCCACCGCCGGCGTCTTTTTCTGCAGCTCAGAGCCTCTTTTCAAGTTGAAAAAAGTTCAACTTTTCTGAAAAAGAACGCCCTACGTCAAGCGCCTTTTTGACAGCTGACCAATGACAAGCCAGTAGCGAGAACTGTCGTTTCCATAACAACAAGAACAGCAAGAAAAATGGAGACGGTGCCGGTTGATAGACTTTTATTTTATTGTTGTTAACTGACATCCTCCTCCAGGTTAACTTTAAAAACCGACGCGCTGTCCACAAGGCTATCGGAGCCACGCGTTGGTTTTTGTTAACATGAACGCCGCTGCGCTTCGGGCGTCCCTTTTTCCAGTCTCGGCTCGCAGATCCTTCCCGATCCCGGCGCAAGAGCGAGCTTCCCCTTTTCTCGAGATTCATAGGATTGCAGCTGTTGTTATAGCAACAAAAGACGCCCTCGGCTGCAACGCTGCCAGCTTCTTTTTTTACTAAAAAAGCGCCGTTGTCAACTTTTTCTTGTCAAAAAAGACGCCAAGTGTGAACATAGCCTTACTTTTATATCGCGTCATTTTTATTTTATAGAACATTAAAAACAGCCTGGCTCGTCAAACATTTCAATGCAATGAAATGAAACATACTTCATAACGTTTCACTTGATTACACGTAGTCAGGAATTATAGTTTGGAAAAAAAAATCTAACTACTAATTAGTCTACTATAATGTCTACAAGTTATATCACAGTAACACAACAACTAACGTAAGAAGGCTAATAAAAGAGAGACTTACTCTTTCGGTGGATCTCGCCGTGCGTCGCATCGCGCTCTTCCTCTGAGGGAAATATAAATCTTTCTCCTCACAGCGCGTCTTCTTCCAGTAACAAGATGCAAGTAGCCGAGATGAACAATGAAGTGAAGTCTCCCGCTTTGTTTACGTTGATGTGGGCGGTACGCCGCTTGCGCCTCCACGTGGCTGATTATAATAACAAACCAAAAGTAGCTTGTGGGCGTGATCAAATTAAAAATAATTAGGTCTGAGGAGAAAGACTGGACATGGGGTTGGTTTCATACATATGACTTTAACACATGATATTTGTTTTCGATAAGACTTACTCCATTTAAAAGTAGACATATCAGGCTTTCTATAGATATATCTCTCATGTCTCTGTGTGGAGTATTCGCTGAGTTTTAGTTCATTTTAATGACGCATTTCTTAATGACGATCACAGAGAACAACGCAGCAGATACCCCTGCATACCCTGTTTGTTTGCTTTATTTCACAAAACCACAGAGTGTTGTTGTTACTATGAGTGTACACAAATAAAAGTGAATTCCTTACAGATTCCATTGATGTATTGCTCTTATCTGTACGATCAAAAATGACGGAGTAATTGAAGTTCTTTTTGGCGTTATCAGAAAAACGGCCACAAACCACGCCGGCGCGTTTTTCGACCCCAGGGGGTTAAGGATTACAGTTCCATCACAGCTCCGTTGACCTCCCTCCTGAGGGGCAAACCTAAACATCTCTCCTGGAGCCCCGCTGCCCACAAAGCTTTCCAACAACTCAAGCACATCTTCAGCACTGCACCCCATTACACCATCCAGATCCAGAACTCCCGTTTACGGTCGAGGTTGACAGTTCCACCACTGGAGTGGGTGCGGTGCTCTCTCAAGCGGTCGGTGAGCCTCAATTCATATCACACGTCTGGAAAGCTTTCTTCAAGCTGCTTTGTGTAACTGTTAACCTTTTCTCTGGATATCATCCACAGACTAATGGCCAGACGTCCAGTGCGTACTCGGATACCAGCCTCCGCTGTTCCCCTGGACGGAGGAACCCTCTAATGTTCCAGCTGTAGACCACTGGTTTCGAGAGAGCAAGAGAGTGTGGGACTCAGCTCATCACCATCTCCAGCGAGCAGTACGCTGAAACAAGCACTTCGCCGACGCCAGACGTAGGATTGCTCCCAGTTACCAACCAGGTGATCTGGTTTGGCTGTCTACCCGCGACCTCCGTCTACAGCTACCCTGCTGCAAGCTGAGTCCCTGCTACATTGGTCCCTTCAAAATCCTGAGGCAGACCAATGATGTCATTTTCCAGCTTCAGCTCCCACCCAGGTATCGTATTCATCCCACATTCCACGTCTCTCTCCTAAAACCCTTCTTTCCCTCTGCCACAGAAACCCGGGCTGAAGGAACCCCCTCTCAGAAGTCCTGGACCAACCATCCATCTACGGTCCACAAGATCTTGGACTCACGGCGTCGGGGAGGCCACCTGAAGTACCTCATAGACTGGGAGGGGTACGGATCAGAAGAGCGATCCTGGGTCCCCAGAGTTGATGTGCTTGACCCCACTCTTCTATCTGACTTCCATCGTGACCACCCGGATCGTCCTGCCCCTCGCGGTCTTGGCCGTCCTCGGCGTCGTGTTAGGGCGTCAGGAGCCGCCCCTGGAGGGGAGGGGAGGGTAGTGTCAGGCATTCACCACAGCCACCTTCACCTGCCACGTCACCAGTAGCACCGCCCACCCGCTCACCAGAATTCTAATCACATGCACCTGATCCCAATCAGCCACACCCTATAAAATGGACTCTCTGCCAGTCTCCCCTTGTCGGGTCTACCGTTCGCACCCCATGATGACAGCTCCTGACCTCATGCTATTTCTCTCTGTCGAACTCTCCTGTGCTCGGTAAAAAGTTTATTAAAAAAAATAATAATAATAATATTAAATCAACTTGAACCCCTAAAGCCTCCTAACGTGTTTTAAATTTCTTTATTGTGATCACTCTTAGTATATGTCACTGACCTAAATGGAGTTTAGGCATCTGGGTTTTGCATTCATATCCGGAAAGAAGGAATTCTACTAAAAATGTCTTAAAAATGTAATGGCTGTATGCTTGATTTTGTGCATCTGCTAGTAACCCATATGCAGATGTTACGTATAATTGAGACCAACCTTAAGTCTATGCTCCAAAGCATTCAAAATGTATAACAATTTATGTTGGAAATGTCATTTTCAGGTCTATGCAGAAAAAGTGGAACCGACTGTTAACAGTTTAAGGCAATATAACGTGGTTCATATATTATAAATACTGTACACCTGTTACAAAAACAGTCTAGTAATGTACAGGCTTGATGCTGCTTGGATTGATTTTTAATTTGGAAGTACTAAGTTTGCTTCTGTAAATATGATTTTTTTTCTGCAGTGTTTTCCTGAGGTTTTAGATCGACTGCAGCCTTCAAATGTAACCCTGCTACTGCACTTGCACTTTGGTTAAAGCGCCACTAAGCGGTCAAAAACTGCAAATACATTTGCGGTACCCATGGAATTGTTTATTTTAACCTTTGTTTATGTCTTAAATTTTAAACATTCTGTGGTTAATTAAAAGTTTGAAGAGTAAAGAATAGAAGAATAAAATCTATCTAATAATAAAACAAATGTGGTAAAAGATGTGGTAAAAATATTTATTGTAAAACCTTTTTTTTTCAAATTAATGTGACAAAAAGAAGGAAAAATAAACTCCCGAGAACCCACCATATTCTTATAGCTAAATATTGTTAAATATTATCCCCTATAACACCATGTGTGCAAGTGTTCTTGGTATTTATGGCCTAATATGTCAACGGTGATGGTGAGTACTTTGAATTGGAGACATTACGTATTTATTAAAAAAAACAACTTCAGCCTTCTGACACGACTTAATATGACATCATAAAGAGCCTTTAAAGCAATCTGGAAAGAAGTTACTGTTAACACCTGCTATACACAATATAGATCATAATATCAAATACATATTCATAGTAATGATGAAAATAACTGACCAAAGAGTTCAAAATACAAATGATATTCAGTAAAAAGCAATAAACTCAGAGCTGAAACCAAATAATTATTGTGTTGTTATTATCTTGATTTAAACACTTCAAACTTATGATTCAAATTCAGCAAGATGTGATGCCGCATTCAAAAACTTCAGTGCGTGTTTACATAAACTTGAAAATATAGTAGACAGAATACAAAACCAAATAAATCATCCATGGACTGAACTGCTGTGGACTGTAGGCCAATGATAGGCCTATGTTCAATGATATGGAAATCCATGGCATAGAAAATCAGCCCTGTGCCCATGCAAAAACTGTAGGGCCCCCCAAACGTTACACATGGGCCTTGAACGCTCTTTACTGTTGTCTTTTCTGAGGTAAATGACATTAGCCTGCATGACCACTCACAAGCTGTTTTTTTGTTACTTTTAATATAGCACAGTGTAGCATTTAAATTCTGTCAGTTTTATCATGAAATACAAACAATGTTTTTCCGTTCTTAAATGTGGTGTGAGTTCACTGTATATGAGTTCAAGCAGCATGTAAATCAATCATCTTTTTCTTTTTTCTTTCTTTTTTTAGTTACAATAAATATCAGAACACGTTAAAAAAAATCTAAACGCTCATGATTAGTGTATGTAGACACACTTTTAAAAGATTTGTTTATTTATTTATTACATGCCGACTGATTTTTTATAGGCTTTAAAGACAGATAAGTTGATCATGATTCTTGAAAAAACAGTATCACATCCTCTTGTACCACTCTTTCAAGAATTTCTTTTCCAGGATCTGGTAAGTTTTGGGAGTCATTTTTAGTCCATCTCTGCAACTTGGCATATTCTGTGTCTTGACACAATCATGTCAGATTGTGTGTGCTGTTACTGTCAGTTATAATAATTTGCCATAATAAAATTAAACTTGATCACTTAGACATTGGGAGACATGCCTGCAGCTAAATGTTTGCTTACAGTAGGTTATAACATGTTTTATTGATTTTACAACATTAAACATGCAAGTTAAACTTGTAGATAAGTTTAACTATAAAGCAGGCACTGCCAGCACAGAATTGCTTCAAAATTAAAAGTAAATGATGCATACATAAGGCCAGCAGGGGTCCCTCTTGCTTCATTAAAATAATTAACAAGCAGTTCATTTCATGTCTTGTTCATGTCATGCTGCCTAATATATCAAATGCACCTGATTAGTGACAAACACAAGCTTATAGATGTAACCAGAATAACCCTTTCCTGAGATCTGTTTATATTATTATTTATAAAGTGTGCATCAGATACAAGTTGGCATTTGTATTGTGATGCACCGTTTCTAGCATATTTGCATCAGTAAAAAAATATTTATGTATATATAATTATTAGTAATGTGCTATATTTTTTTATTTATATTTATATGTAGATTGATTTCTCCTCTCTAAACTGTTTCTCAAGCATGTTTTCTCATCATCACTGCTGCTATGTGAATATGACGTATCAATACTAGGGCCAAGGACCAAGGCATGTCCTGAGAGTCACGTAGAATGTAGCTCAACATTGCAGAGGTAAAGCTGCATCTTCCACCAAAAAATTACAATGAACCAAAGAAATAAAAGCAAACTACCTGTAGGCAGTGACTTAGCACAAATCCATGAATGAATGTTCCAAAGTAAAGCAAACTCCAACGGATTCTCCATGCTCAGGGAGTAGGGAGCAATGAACACAGTGTAGGAACCATGTCAATCGGAACACAGTACATGCATGATGCTCTCTTCTAACTAGCTGACGATCTGAATCAGGTGCGTTAAATAAGAGAGACATGCAAAGAATACTAATGAATCTATCTTTCATTGGAAAGTAAAAGGTATAAAGATGTAAACGCAACAAATTATTATCTTTTCTTGTAAAACATACCAAGATTGTGAATTTGAAAGCTAAAGGGAAAGCATCCAAAGGAATTTATCTCATACAACCCATTTAAGAGCAAAGAACTCTACTTTGTGGGCTGAATACCTGCTTTCACAATTTGACAGGCCATGGTTTGTGTATGCAATGACCTATTTCTGGCCTTTTTTCTCAGTGATCGATAACCCTTAACCCTTGATGAATCTGCGGTTATAATCTCAAAATCCCAGGAAGGTTCCTAATTCTTTTTAACTGGATTTTTTAAAAATGATGGAATGTCTTTCTCAAACACAGTGAGCCTCATTTATCAATCTAAAGTGGAAACGAGTACAGATCCGAGCACAAAAATCACCTTTCAATAAGGTTCATGTATGATTCATCAAACATACGAATGATTGTACCTTGATAAATGCAACGGATGAAATCGATCGTAATTTACATGTCACACCCCTATAAATTCAGGGTACTCAAAGGTAAGGTCTATGGCAGAGATGCTCACATCTGGCCCGTGAGAGCCACTCTCCTGCAGAGTTTAGCTCTAACCCTAATCAAACACACCTGAGCATGCTAATCAGTGTCTTCAGGATCATTAGAAAATCACAGGTAGGTGAGTTTAATCAGGGTTGGAGCTAAAATCTGCAGTGCATTGGCCCTTGAGGGCAAGATTTGAGGAACCCTGGTCTATGGTTTGTGCCATATTTTGTGACAAGGGAGGAACAGGCGATGATCAGCTGAGTTACCAGTAGTTTTTATTTTATTGTCTATCTTATGTCACAGTTTTCATTTTCAAAGTCAACCTGCATGCAAATTTTGTGTTGTGTGCTGGGCTTATTGTTCAAGGTAGAGTATCTGAGGGCATAAGTATGGAGGTCCGTTTCCACCAGCAGATTTACAATTAATGGTGATATACAGCAGAGTAGCCCTTTGTCTCCATTTTTGTATTTATTAGTTACACAAATTATGGCCCTTCATAATCAGTGCCTTGCGAAAGTACTCATACCCCTTCATTTTCTTCACATTTTGTTATGTTGCTGCCTTATGTTAAACTGTTTTAAATTACTTTTTTTTTCACATCAATATACACTCCATGCACCATAATGACAAAGCAAAAACAGAACTGTCATAACTTCAGAAATGTATTAAAAATAAAAAGAAGCTGAAGTAAGTACATTGCATAAATATTCATACCCTTAACTCAGTACTTGGCTAAAGAGAGGAATGAGATTTGTATATCAACATTTGACAATTATTTAACATTCTTCACCTTACCTCTTCACTGTTCAAGCTCTGTCAGCTTAAATGGGGATTGACTGGATTTTCATCAAGGCTATCTCAATATTTTGGTACATTGAGCTTTTCTTCTACTCTGACGAGTCCCTCAGTCCCTGCCACTGAAAACAGCCCCACAGCATGAGGCTGCTACCAGCACACTTTACTTTTGGGATGGTACTCTGCAGGTGATGAGCAGTGCCTGGTTTCCTTAAAACACGATGCTTGGGATTGAGGTTCATCAGACCACAGAATCTTGTTTCTCACAGTCTGAGGGTCCTTTAGGTGCTTTTATGCAAATTCTAAGTGTGTTTTCATGTGTCTTCACTGAGGAGAGTCTTGTCACACTACCATAAAGCCCAGACTGGTGGAGTGTTGCGTTTATGTTTATGTGTGTAAGTTCGTCCAATCTGCATATATGATCATGGAACTCAGTGATCATCAGATTATTGGTCACCACTCTAGCCAAGGCACTTCTCCATTAATTGCTCAGTTTGACGAGTTCTAGAAAGAGGCGTGGTTGTTTCAGATTTCTTCCATTAAGGGTAATGGAGACTACATGCTTCTGTGAACCTTTTCTGCAGCAGATTTTTTTTTTTCTGAACTCTTCCCCAGATGTGTAACTTGTGTAAGTACAGGCAGTTGTTTTTTTTAAACCTCAGACAGGGCTTGGTTTTTGCTCTGGTATGCATTTTCAGCTGTTAGATCTTTTATTAGACTTGTGTGCCTTTCCAAATAATACCCATTCAGTTGAATTAATATTTATAGTAGCAAAAATTAATAAATAAATGAAGAGATAAATTTCAGCTGTCCCAGGGTATGAATACTTATGCAATGGAATAATTTAGGTTTTTAATTTGTAATAAATCTGAAAAGATGTTAAAAACCTGTTTTGTTTTTTTTTTGTTTTTTGTTTTTTTTTGCTTTGCCATTATGGTGAATATGTGGGGGTAAAAAGTAATTTAAAGCAGTTGAAGGAGTATGAGTTCGAAGTTTGAAAAAGCAGAGGTGGATTACCTGTGCTTTGTTTTTAAATGTTTAAACAATATATTCAAGGTTAATTGGTTAATTAAATTAATGAAAGAAAAGGATAGTGTCACGAATCTTGTCCATGGCCTTCCGTCCGCTCACCACCAGATGTCGCTCTCTCACTTTATGAAGAGTTCAGATGCAAAAGTCTCTAAATCCATCTGACGTATTTCTCTAAAATGAGCATTTCTTTCAGGCTACTTTGTATAGGTTTCTATGTAAGTACTTCTGATTGGGCTGAGGCTGAAATTTAGCAAGGTTGAAGTAAAAGTATTTGATGGATATTTACTATGTGTCAGGAGCATTCACTCAGTATCATTATCTCATTTTTGACCAAGATGGCTTTTAGCTGGTTTTGCATCTTCATATTGACTCTCAGGCTACACAGACTTCCAGGGACTACATTTCCCATGATCAATTTCACTGATTACGTTTACACCTGCAGCCAGTTATACAAACTATAAAGATCAGTCTCAAACAACCATTCAGGGCCGAATATTGTGCACGTTTATCACTTTGTAGTGATAGCTAGTTTTGTCTAGTTCCTAGTTTGTAGTCTAATCTTGTTCATAGTCTGTCTTGATCCTAGCCTGTCATCTCATCTTGTCTGATTTCTGCCTGCCTTGGAATTATCGCTTGTCCTGTGGATTACCCATTTTCCTGTAATCCCCTGGATTACGTATGCCATTTCCAACCTAATTGGTGGCACATTAGCTAAATTTCACAAACAAGTTTTACTGGCCTGGATGCCGGTGTTTAAGCACAGAGACTGCAGTAAAATGTTAGTCAGTTTTAACCACTGTTTCCAAACCTGAACTATGATTATAATCATTATAAGTACATTTGTAAGACATTTCCTCCACTGGTGATAGAAAATCTGAGTAACTTTTTTTCCCCTGTTGTCTTTCTTTTTCTGAGGTGGCACAAAGAAAGGGAAATAGAACCTGTCACCATCATCAGTCCTTTATTTCATTCACTGGAGAACATCACAGCCTTCAGATGTGTCATATTAGGATAAATGCAACTGCAGGTAAAATTATATTATGGTAGATTTAATTGTGGTGTACAAATTGGCTTTTTTAAGATACAGTTGTATTTACCTTGCTATGATATCTATGGGAAGAGTCCATTTTTTTTGTGAATCCTCTTTGTCTTTCTTTTGGGGATTCACATTTTTCTGATGGGATTGTTATGCATTAGGTTCATGCTTCGATCATAACTAACAGTTTCAAAGCTGACAATTTGTTTATGTTGCCTAAATGGCCTATAATGGCAAATTTCAGTACAATTTAAATATGTTTTGTTTAAGAATTTTTAAAGGAATGGTAAAAAAAAGAAATTATTCTTTTTAAGGACTTGTCGGGCCCACCCCACTACAGATTCACCAAGGATCCAGCTGATCACTGCCAATTTGGAGGAGGATTGTCGTTTATCTGCTACATTGCACTCTCACTTCTGGTATGGATTCACTGACTTTTTGTGATATGTGAGATGTTTTGATTTGATTAAATGTAGTGATTTTGCTTAATTTGATTCTACATCATTTTCTTAAAGGGAACGTTCACCCCAAAATGAAAGTTCTGGCATTATTTACCCTTCATCACCCTTATGTTTTTCCAAACCTGTATGAATTTCTTTCTTCTGTTGAAGACAAACAGATTTTTTGAAGAATGTTGATAACCAAACAGTTCATAGTAGCCATTAACTTCCATAGTAGGAAAAAAAAAATTATGGAAATCATTGGGGCCTGTCAACTGTCTAGTTACCAACATTTGAAACAACGTAAGGGTGAATAAATGATGACAGAATTTTCATTTTTGAGTGAACTATACCTTTAATACAATGCATAGTTATGATTCTGAATTAAAAGTGTAATGTTTCTCTTCAAATATTATGATAAATAGATGGAGACACATATATTATCAGAAATTAGAGCTGCACGATTAATCATTTAAAGATCATAATCTCGATCCAAACCCCACTTAATCTTATTCGTAAATGACTAACACCGTGTCTACAACAGAGGTGACAGTTGTTATTGCGTGACAGCTAAAGTCTGTCTACACTAGATGTGACCAAGCGACCATTGAAAATCATTTAAAGGGGTCATCGGATGCAAAACTCATTTTTACAAGTTTGAATATAAATGTGTGTTGACAGTGTGTGTACACAACCACCCTATAATGATATAAATTCACCCAGTGGTATTTTTTTAATCTTAATATGGGAAAAATCCAATGTAATCCAAGTAATATGCCTTTTTTCAAATAAGGTCATTGTCAGCGTCTTGGTGTGATGTCGCACCTACCAAGGCCGCTCCCACGACAGTTGATTGACATGACAGCCTTATCTTAATCCCACCCTAACTGAGCTGAGTGAGTGCTGAGAACGGTCCGACCACCGTTATTGTTTCGACTCCAGTGCAGGGGAAGAAAAGACTGTCTCCGATTGAGCGATTGTGGTGTTCTGTTGTTGGATGCAGTAATGCACATAGTAGCACTCATCATTTACTCCCGACATCTGAGCTGCTGAAGATGCAGAGGATTAACGTTACTTTTGTTTTTGAAGGAAATGCACCCGGCAGCCTACATAAATGTGTCTATGTTCACGCGAATCATTTGTAATCTAGTTTCACCTACAGCAGAAGTGAGTATATGGGTGTTTTTTATGCATCTTTGCAATTCGCCTTTTCTTAATAATGTGCTAGTTAGCAAGTTTTGTGGTTAAATGCGGCTAAAGTAAACATTACTGATTGTCACCCCACAGAAGAGAGGGGCGGAATGGCAGAGCTCATTAGCATTTAAAGGAACATGCAACAGAATGGCTCACTCTAATAAGGGCTGATTTTCACATGGTAAAATGGGTGGGTTTTTTTACACTACCACTGAGAAATTTTAACTAAAGTGTGTTATAGACTTCTCATTAAGACCCTAAAGAATCATATAAACTTGTGGGAAATGCGCACCCGATGACCCCTTTAAACTTTGTCAGTACGTCATAAATAAAACGAGGCATCAGTTTGTCAGCGGGGATTTGTCGTGTTGTGCCGCGCTGTGCCGCAACGCATCCAGTGTAGACAGTACACTAGGTGCATTTCCATCACGGATTTGCACAAACTTTTGCAATGTTGTCGATAAAACAATGTTGCGAAATTACGGTATTTTCATTAACCAATGTTATGAAACTAAAACGTATTTTTTTTTCGTCTCACGATAAGTCATGGCGATGGATGTTGATAGGTTTACGTATGTCGCAGCCACCGCACTAGCCATTAATTTTAATCGTAGGAGATGTAGGCAACTATCTTAACAGATGCAGCATGGAGAGCTGGTGTAAACACAAGCTTTGACTAGAGTGGCCGCGATCAGTTCCGCAGATTTGTGCAGTGTAAATAAAAGTTTATCCAAGCTTTAATGGCAAGGAAAGCCCCTTATTTAAGCATTGTGTAGTCAATGTTTGTATAAGCAGCCACATATGAGTTTTTTTTTTGTTTTTTTTTGAGGGTATAGAACATTAAAAATGATCAATGTGACTTATGTACGCAAGGTAGCCTGTAAATGCGAAAAAAGCTGTTTCCATTGCAGTTTTGCAAAATATTACTTTTTAAATTGCCTGTAAAACCACCTCATGTGAGCGTAAAAAACATTTTTGCAATATATGGGACTTTTTGTGAAATAGATGTTTCCATTAGGCATATTTTCAATACGCAATTTTAGCTTGCGCAATTTGAAGGGTAATGGAAACACAGCTACTGATTATAATGGGTTCTGTTGTATTTAGTCACGCTGTGCCGTGCTCCGCCACACCACGCTGCTCGTGTCTGGTGTTGACATGGTGTAACCATCCATTTGTTTTAAAAAGCAAACTTGACATCTTATCTTTTTCGAATCCTGATTACGAGACGATGAGCAACAAAGCTTTGTGTTGTGCTGCTTATACTAACCAAGCAATAAAAACACCCTTTCCCTTTCGAGGAACTCGAACTGCGTCCTCTAGAGGTCGCTATGGGGGACGCCATCTCCGTGACCCGTGTCTGAAGTCTATATACAAAAACATCAACAGAGTTGGCCGGCGACAGCTTACAACGTCATTTCCGGCGCGACTCGTCGCTGCCGGTGCGTCACTACCGGTGCGACCACAGTATAAAAGGACACCGGTAGAACACAACATTCTCTTCTTTGTCTTCACTGACCTTTTGTCTGTACCCAAAAGCTCGAATTGAGTGCATGTTTCTCACCAAATGTTTTAAGTACGGCTCGTGTGTGACGATGCGTGGTAAGGAGCAAGCGTTCTTTGCTCCCGTGGAGTTTATTGCGCTCTTTGCTTGTCTCTTGTGAAAGACAAGCACGCTCTGATACCTTTCATACGGTCCTTATATAGTGAGGATTAAGCGAATATCGGCTCTCGAAGGAGTTGGATGAGATTATCGCATTTATGGCTTGTTGCGAGAGGCAGACACGCTCTCATACCCGCTTACACAGGGCTTGCGGGCCGTGTGTGTGGTAGCCAGCTGCGCTTTCAGCTCTCGAGGGAGTTGAATGCGATCGTCGCATTCAGTGCTTATTTCTTGGGCGCTTTTGGCGCGTGGGCGGAGCGTGTTCAGCTCCCGAGGGGGTTGAACATATGCTGCGCGTTGCGATTGTGGTGTTAATTTTCTGCCATACGCGGGGGTATGGACAGAAAATAAAGAGGATAGTATAGCCATCTGAGGATGGTTATAGTTTTGCATTTATTATTTGGTTAAATGCAGCTATCTGAGGCTAGCTGTGTGTTAACCTGTCCCTTCCACATGGGTCTCCGTCACCTGCTGTCAGGCGTGGGAACCACGGTGGGTGAGTACGATCCCTTATTATGTGTCTAACCATGCTGTATTTCTGGGACCTGTCTTGTGTGTTTCCTTTGGTAGGTCCTCTTCGAAACACCCCCCTCTGGTCTTTGACCATGGTTATGGTCTGCTTGCCTGGATCTGCCTTCGGCATATCGATTGGGAAACTTTAAGGTCCCCACGACAGCACTACATCTATGGTCCTACCTCCAGGTAAGCTCTTCGGAAGTCTTTTCTCGCAGGAAGCTCCTGGACATCCTTGGATAGACACATGGACCTAGGCCACCTGGCTGAGACCCTCTATCTGCGTCCCGCCCTGAGGGGCCTTCTGTTTCTGGATTTCCACCTTTATCATACAGACCTATTCTCATGCCATTTTGGTGATCTAGCGAGTCGCTCCTCCGAGGAGTGGGTTTGATCACGCTATGTTTCACCATCTTACGAGTCAGAGTCGTTTCTGCGGAAACTCTCTGGGTGCTCCAAGGAGCCTTTGGCTACATTGTTGGCCCTTGTTCTCGAGGTTCTGCGGGCCTTGATAGAGCGGGGCCCTATGCTTCCCATTGAGATGGTAAGCACAGGTCTGTGTGGGGTGAGAATGGCTTATGCCTCCTTAACCCTCTGGGGTCTGAGGGTGTTTTGGGGCCCTGGAGAAGTTTTGACATGCCCTGACATTTGTGCTTTTTTCAGTATCTTAAAAACATATTCATGGCTAAAGTCTGGCTACACTGTAATCAGCACAAACTGGGCTACAATAATATGTAAGCAACATGAATGTACATGTTTGTGTTTTTGAGAAAACAACATTTATGCGTGGTTAGTGAAAAACTAAAATTTTTAAGTCACTGAAATAAGGCCATGAAACACATTCAGAACATTAGTTCACAAGACTTTTGAGAACTGGATGCGGTAGGCTAGAGTTTTTTCAACAAAATGATGTGAAAATCATCTCGTTCACTCGTTCAGAGAAAACAATATATTGATGTAAATTTTCT
>VONZ01003642.1:0-18605 GCA_012976165.1 Labeo catla | reverse complement strand
CAGAGGTGGGTAGTAACGAATTACATTTACTTCGTTACATTTACTTAAGTAAATTTTTGGGGTAACTAGTACTTTTAGAGTATATTTAAAGATAGGTACTTTTACTTTTACTCAAGTACATTTTTAGTGAAAAAATTGTACTTTTACTTCGCTACATTTGATGGCGTTCCTCCGTTACTGAAAAAATTGTAATAAATATTATATGTATAAAATAATAATTCGTTTACGTGACTTGATCTGAAGTCTCGCGAGATGTTGGAGAGTCTGCTACGCATCTCCGCTTAAGTTCAGCGCGTGTTTAGAAAGATGATGCTGAAGCAGAGGATGACGTGTGTGCGCTATCGGGGGCAGATCACCCGTGGCCTCAAATCAACTCTATTTTTTCACTTCAAGATGTGAGAAAGAACAGTTTCATAATGCGATGCAGGCTGTGTGCACCAAAAAAAAGCGACATCGCTGCGTACAAAAATTCCAGCTCCAACATGAAAGAACATGTAGCGGTAAGTGTCAATAGCCGCTTTTCCACTATCGGGTCGAACCGTTCTCTTCGCTTAACCGTTCCGTTCCGTGCCGATCCGGTCCAGTCAGCACAGATACGGGTTCATTTTCCACTGTGGTGCTGATAACGGAACTCTTTGGAATGTGAATACAAATGCGTTAGTCGTTGCCTTGGTAACGCAATTGTAATATAAACAGAGATATGATCAGATATTTCTGTTTTTGGGACTTTGTTAAATAACAGAAAAAGGACACAACTATAAACAACGCAAAAAAATAAAATAAACAGAAGGCGACGACAGGCAGGGGCGTCGTAGTTGGGTGAAAAGTGGGACTAAATTACCAGGGCCCCAAGTGGGGGGAGGGCCCCTGAGGAGTAAGATTTTATTTTCCTTTAAATATAATTTTAAGATCACAATAAATGTTGTTAACTAATGTAAATGCTAATATTTTGGGTAAATGCATCAGTTGATTGATGTATTAAATGGTGTCCAAGTACATATAGTGTCTGAGGACAGGCACCCTCTCCCTTGCACAAAATGGTTTAGTCCACCTTCACCGGGCTTTTTGACTAGGCGCATTTGAAGTAGCGTTCATTCTGCTGAAGCGGCAGACGGGAGTGCATAACTGTGCTGTGGAAGATGATGTCTAAGAAAGCTAAATCCGGTTCTCAGAAAAGAAAAGAGAGGCAAGAAAGGGATAAAAAAAGAAATGAGGGAAAGCAACTGATAACAGACTTATTTCCCAAGAAAGATGAGCCCAAAATGTGAGAGCAAGTAGTCTACAAATGAACTCCTGCTGTGGTTACAAAACACTTAAATACCACCGCCATTATCAGTGCTAATAACAATAGTCTAACTGTGTAGGCTCAATGTCATATAGGTTCATGAGGATAGGCTGTCATATTAGTAGCAAAGCTAACTTGTGAAACGCATGGCACTCAGTTTCAGAAACTGTCACAGAGGGTGAGTTTAGGCTACCTTTGGTGGCATCTACTGTTAGCTTTTAAGCATTCTGCAAATAAAACAGAAATTCAGAGAATTTGTGTAATAAGGATTTTTTTGTTATACATATAAGATTTCTTAGATTAGTAGTAAGGTTAGTTATAGGTAGTTGTGAACCTCGAGCTTACGGGGGCCCATGGCCACGTGGCTGATACACGACAGGTATAATGTTACCAACAAATGCTGAGGGGATGTGCATGCTAACGGAGACAGACACAGAAGCTAAAACCTTTCTGAAAACGAACACATTTATTGACAGTATTAATGCATGAGCTGTGAACGCAGCGTAACAGCTGTTTACTTGGCTGTTTGATCATACAGCGCGCTTTAGCTGAGCACACACACTCTATCACGATAGTGGAAAAGCGGCTAATATGATGATGCCTATTTGAACCCTATTAATGGTAATTTGGTAACTATGGGCACTTTGACCTTATAGTACCATATTTCACACACTGTCCGAATGCGAAAAACGTTCATTCTAAACGTCTGCATGTTTTCATATCCATTTTCCAAAAATCTAAATGAACTGAAGTGCATACTGTGACGTTATACACAAATTCGTACACTAATGTGCCCATCACAGGACTGAGACAGGCTACTTTACTTCAGCCTGTGTTTTATATAAACCAAACAAAGAGACTTTCAAGGAGAGGTGTGTGGAAGCTTTCCAAATAGTTTGAAATCCAAGGTTTTCGCTTCATATCAATCAGATCAGAAGTAACTAGTAACTAGCTACTTGAGTAGTTTTTCCATCGGATATTTTTTTTACTCTTACTCAAGTAACTATTGGGATTGTTACTTTTACTCTTACTTGAGTAAATATTTCCATAAGTACTTTTACTTTTGCTTGAGTACAGATTTTGGGTACTCTACCCACCTCTGCCCGCTCTGCCCTAATGTGCTCACATACTGTAGATTTATTTCATTTAATAGAAATTTAATAGACATTACATTCAACTGAATTTTGTTGTAAGTTGTTGTTTTTTAGGGGCAGTCGTGGCCTAATGTTTACAGTGTTGAACTTGTGACCCACAGGTCACTTTGTCGGTGAGGGAGTGAATGACCAGCGTCTCTTCCACCCTCAATACCACGACTGAGGTGAAACCTTTGAGCAAAACACTGAAACCCCAACCCCAAATGTCATTTCACACCCGTCAGTCTAATCTGGGTTCAGAGATGATCTCTGCTCTACTGCGGTTAAACTGAGTTCTCACATGTTTCCAAACCTCAACAGTGAGATCACAGCTCTGAAACACGACAACTGCTATAATTAATATGATATTTTAGTTTCAAAAGTGTAGAATGACAAATTTCAGCATTATAAGAAAGCCTTGACTCTGAAATAGATGCAAAAGATCACTGTAAAACTTCATAAAGACAGAGTTTGTTTGACTAAATGATGATTTCATAATCACTATTATCATAAACATTTGCAGAAATACAACAAAATTTTGTTCACTGAGAGTGATTATTATTATTATTTGTGTGTGTGCGTGTGTGTGTGTAAATACATCTTTGAAAACAGCAATCATGAGTCTCATGGTTCAGGTGAGATTCAGAGCAAATATCAGCAGTAACAGTGTGAAGATCAGTCAGAATATGATGCTGATTCAACACTCGTCCATCATGCAGTGATATAGTGTCAGTCAAATAAACACTCAGCCAATCAGATCAGAGGAAGTGAACAAACACAGGAAGAGCTGATAGTATTTAAAGAAAGAGTTGTAAGCATATAATGAAGAGGAAGACTGACAGAAAGAGAAAATGGCTGATAAGTGTCATTTGTGTCTGCTGGGACTGATCATTCTCTCTTCACTTCTCACAGGTAAACAAATCTCTGTTTTCTCTACAAGACATTTAGTTGAATTAGTCTGGGAAAGAGTTCATTTCAACATGATCAGTTTATTCTTGTGTTACATAAAGAACATACTGGATTATTACTGATGCACTAAAACTAGACAGATTCACACTCAAACATCTGATGCTGAATTATTTTTATATTAAGAGTGTGTTTGTGATTTCAACAGCTCTCTGATAAAGAAAAAAAAAACAGTTTATTTTGTTTTGAATCTTGTCATTTTTATGCTGGTATGTTTTTATTTATTTATTTTTATTATTATTAAAGGTGCATTGTGTAATATTTAGGAAAATTTATTGGCAGAAATGCAATATAACATACAAAACTATGTTTTCAGAGGTGTGTAAAGGCCTTACATTATAAGTCAGGGGGCGCTAGTAATGTTTATGGCACTGAAACTGATTTCGTGATCGCATTACACTTTCACTTTTCATCATGATGTTTCACTGTAGACGTCGCCCAACACTACTAACTGTCATACAAAAAATCTGACTAAAGTCAGCGAATAAACCTGAGACAATGATCAATGAGTAACAATAATATTTGCAATAACATATTGGTTTACTGAATAATTAAGTAAATATAATTATTTGACTTACCTTTGTACAGAAACCTCATCGCTTGATTGGCTACTGTCAGGTGTAACAGACGACAGCATTTTTGTCCTGTGTCAGATTCCGTAGCTTCTGTATTTGTTTCGAAAGGGCGGGGTGAGCGGGGGACTGAGCCGTTGGTTGAAATTCGAATCATCACCTCTAAAAATTACACACTGTACCTTTAAAATATCAAACATACTTGTGTTTCAGGTACCAGTGGAGTGGATGATGCTCATGTGTTCATCAGTTCTGGTGAAAATGTCCGTCTGCCCTGTAATAATCATCTTCATGACTGCAAATCAACTACATGGATCTATAACAGATTCGGACATTCAGCAACAGTTGAACTGATTGGTTTTGGGATAAAGAAGAAAGACACAGAGAGACATGAGAGACTGAGTCTGGGGTCTGACTGCTCTCTGAACATCAACAACATCATAAAAGAAGATTATGGACTTTACACCTGCCGACAATATGTGAATGGACAACAACAAGGAACTGATGCACATGTTTTTCTGCATTTTCTTCATGGTAATTTTATGATTATATGATCAATTTAAAAAGGGTAAATTGTTAAAAAGGGTAAACTCCCATGATGATTGAAAAGTGTGTGATTTGTGTGTTATTTTGTGTTTCAGTCTTTTCATCATCCTCACAGACTGAGATCAGTGCAGGCAGCTCTGTGACTCTCTACTGTCAGATGTATTCATATTCATATTCATATACTGGATTCTCTTGTGATGATTGGATCCGTTCTGAGGGAATTCAGCTGTTCTGGGTGAATCAGGCTGGTGTTAAACTGACAATATCAGACTCCAGATATCAGGAATCAGCTCAACGACACTGTATCATCACTTTGACTACAACACTCCTGAATGAAGATGACAACAGAGAGTGGAGATGTGAAGTTACTCACAGAAATCAAGTCAAGACCTCAGTCACATATACTGTCAAGAGTTCAGGTGAGAAAACAATCTCATCAATAATTTTAAGTCCTCATAATGTCAGTAACACTAAGGAATATTAGTATAATTGAAGCAGAACAAATGAAGGAACAAAAGTTTCTTTCAGTCTGACAGAAGAGAAACTCAAATCAAGTTTAACTGTCCAAGAAGTGCTGCTGTAAATAATGAAGAAATTAAAACTTCACAGCAATAACTAATATTTTATATAATGTGATTAAAGTTAAAATATAATCTGAACTAACATTCATCCTTTACAGCTCAAGATAAAACAACGACAGCAGTGATTCCAGTTCACATCACAAAATCAACTACAACAACAGCAGTAACTTCTACACGAGGTACAGTCAAAAAATAAATAAATAAATAAATAATAAATAATAGTAATCATGAGTTTGTTGTCAGTTTTACTGAATCCTCTCTTGTCGATATTATTTAACAAATGCACATAATCACTTAAGTAAAATCAAAAGAGTTGAAATAAAGTGATGAAAATTAAGTGTTATTTTATGCATTTTGAGTAAAGGTAAATCTGTTTGTGTTTAATGTTCAAATGTTGTTTCTGGTGTTTTGAGGAGTTTGTGTTGTTGAAGTTTTGTGGTTTTCATTGTGCTGAAGGGGGGAGCTCGTGGTTTGGTTGTAGATGATGACGATGGTGTTTGTTGTTTAATGCAGTGAACATGGAAGTGCTGATGTTAATGCAATGATAAACAGTGTTTTATTTGTTCACTGCATATGATCTGTTAGCTGCAGATTTGAACTGAAGTCAGTATGATTAGCTGGTTTTGTGATTGGAAACTGTATACAAAGAGCATCAGTCTGAAGAAAAAAAAAAACTAAATATTTCATTTTAATTATAACATTGTCTGGTAAAACAAACTATACAATTTTATTTTTTTTTTTACCTTCAGAGCCTTTGTCCAGTGTTCTTAAGTTTCTCTACTTCTGACGTCTTAATTATGGATTGTACAATCTTAAAATGCTGGGTTATTTTTTTCACCCAAACACTGGGTTGAGTCTGTTGGTTGATATGCTGGGTTGTTGTTTTTTTCCAGTGTTGGGTAGTTTTTGTGTTACAGTCATTAGTGTCTTGGTCAATCTCACTGACCGCCGAAACTATACACCCCTCCCCCTCCCTCCAACGAAACAACCCAACACAGACTTACTTCAGTTGTTGGGTTACGGTCAGAGCACAGGCTTTTTTCATCCTCTACAGGAGAGAGCGGTTCTCATCGCCGCCTGATTGCTGCACTTCTTCAGAGAAATAAAGGTTTGTAAACATTTTATTTCATTTATAAACTCTTTACTGTGCTGTAAATGATATTATTGTATGCAACACAACATACAAGAATGAGATTTCAGTCTGTTGAATGAGTTTCACATGATGGAAATGTAATTTTTCTTGCATAATATAAAATAATTTTATTCATTATAACACTGAATGTAATTTATTTTGTTGTTAAAGTATGTTCTCTAATGTCAGTACTGTTTGTTTATGGGCAGGTTATGGAGTCACAACATCTTTCAACTATGAGTCAAACATGAGGCGACGGCCTGACATTCACAGTTCCCCCGGTGAACAGCAGCCCATCACGACTCAGATTACAGAGAACAGTTGGATACACTTGAATTAAAATGTTTAAATGTTACACTGAATTAAATATATATATATATATATATATATATATTTATTTATTTCTAAACTTCTCATTAAATGTATTGAATGTATGTAATATTGTAATCTATGCTGTATTCACTCAAATAAATTCAATTTGTCTTTTTTGTCCATGGCTGTTTTTGTCCTTATTATTAAATGTTCACCTTTTGATTATTGTTGTGGCCTCTAGTAATTTTGTGTTTGATTTTTAATGTCCAGCCCTTGTTAATGCTTTTTTTTTTATTTTTTAATGGTGATTTTTAAACAATAGTTAACTAGATAGTTAAATAGAACAACCTGACATGTTGGGTAAAAACATTTAACCAAACCAGCTGAGTCAAAGTAACCCAGCATGTGTTCTGTCTAATATTTACCCAGCGCTGGGTTGTGAAATTTAGAGTGTAAAATCATTTTTCGCAGTATAAGAAAATTTTTTACAATAGTGATATATATCTCAATATAATTTTTTATTTTTTATTTTAATTTTTTTGGCTGTGGCTATTTTCATTAAGTGAAAATAACAGGATTTTCTGATATTTATATTACTTATTGCAAATAAGTAGTTTATTTAGTGTAAATAGCTTTTTCCAAAAAGGCTGATTATTCACATTTAGTTTAAATAGACACTCCCATTTTCTTTCAGCCAGCAGATATTTACACTAAGTGTGAGCATCAATTAGATGTTATTTACACTAAGTTCAAATAACTATAGATTGTATTTGAATTATGTAAAAATAGCAGGATTTTCTATTTATTCTACTTATTGTAAATATTGTCAATATCTGCACCTCAGTATTGTAGTACATTATAAAACAGTATGCAGTAATAACTTATAGAGTGTAAAATTTTATTTTAATTCAAATTATTAAATGGATGTCACCATATTGGGAAAATAAAGCCTTCTCAACATCTATTCTAACCCTACCCGATACTTTATTTTCAACTTTTTTATTATTTCCTTCATTTTTATTAAAAAAATAATGCTTTTCTAATGTGATATGAAATTTGAAAAGGGAGAAAAAAAGTTTGCCAAAAGGTGAAATCGAACCCTGGTTGATCGCGTCAAAAGAAGCATCACATACACTTTACCATCTGTGTCATTGACACTTGTTGATTAATAACTGTCTTTTGTAATGTTGTCAATCCCAATCACATGTTGTTGGGTGGAGTTAGTGTAAACAACCTCTGCCAACATTTTTATTATTGGAATTAAAAATTATAACAGAAAAGCAAATTACCAACACAATGGAACAAAATAAAAAAAATAAATAAACATTTACATTTTTCAGCTTTATTTAATGTGTAGTAAGAAATGAGACAGAAATTGTATATATAATTATACACTAATTATAACTAAAACACTGCATAGTCTTCACTGTATGAATCAAATGTGAATCGATTCTTATTAAAGATCCAAAAGTGATTCAGTCAAGTGAGTGATTTTCTTTGCTGTCCCTTTAAGATGCCCTGCACCTTTATTTAACACATAACCAACTGGGTTTACATGTTTACATCACACTACAGGCTTTTTAATCTAATTATGTGTTTATTTGACCATTCAAGTGCAATAAGACACGAAAGAGATCAAAATTTGTGATTGTGTGCTGTTTGAGAGAGACGTGTTCTGCTTCAGCTGTGTGTCAGTCAGCACGAGCCTCGGATTGAGTTCTTCATTAGATTAATAACTCTAATTAACATCTAACACATCCCACACTTTATAATCTCATTCATTAAAGAGGAGGTCATATGGGATTTAAAAAAATATCTTTTTTTTTTCTGCAGTTTGTAACGTAGCTCTCCTTCAATGTAAACAGTCTGCAAAGTTGTTAATCAAAAAAGTGCACAGTTAATAAAGATATTGTCACTCAAAAAAAAAAGAGATGAATCTGAATTGTTTTGAGTCATCAGTTGATGAACACTCTGCCCACAAACACAAGGTGATTTTTCCACTAGTTAGTGTGCTTACATTGTGTGTTCTGCGCTGTTTTTTTTTCTGTGCTTTGTTGAAAGATGATGATGTGAAGAATCTGTGATTAAAATATTTTTTTTCATGATACCACAGCAGTACAATTTGAACATTTTGTTGTGTGCTGTCATTTTACAGAGGACTGCTTCTCTAATCTTGACGAGTTCAACAGGAGAATCAATAAATGCTCGTCCATTAAAAATAAACAAGTGTCTACAGTTTACAGTTTAGCAGCTAAACTTTAGCTATGGGCTCGATTTGCTTCCATTGTATACGGAAAGACCGATCACAATAGACTTGGCCAGCTGACCAATCAGAGCAGAGTAGGTTTATGGAGGGGAGGGGCTTATAGACCTTAAGCTCAGAACTGCTTCGAACGAATCGTTTTGAAATCATTGCAAAATGATTCTTATATTAAATGTATATTATGAAAAAATTACACTGTTTTCTGACCTTAGATTCATTTAAACCTGTTGTAGGGGAATCCAACACAATAGTAGGGCATTTTAAATACCATATGACCTGCTCTTTAATGTTTTTTTTAATTTTTTTTTATCAATCTTAGGTGCATATAACTTAAAACTTGCAAAATAACCACCCAACGCTGTAACCCCTCTCTTCCCAACAACTGTCACTGTAAACACTGATAATGAAACACAAAATGCATGTCATAATCATCAAGTATGAAAATATGGTTTTAATGTTCTGCACTATTATGATGTATCTGAATGTTCATCTTCTGCAGCTCCAGTCACTTCAACACTGATTCCAGTCAGCAGATCAAACTCTGAGACGACTTCAAGACAAACTACAGCAGCAGCTCCTGCACAAGGTTCATCATCACTGACACACATCAGCAGTTTTTCTCACAAACTGGTTTAATCATCATGTCAGATCTGTCAGATTATGAGTCATGAACATAATGTTTTATTGTCTGATGTAACTCTCAAGATAATCATAACTAGTGATTAGTTACATACCTGCCCTAAATCAGCTGTAACAGTCTGACTGTCATTGTTTTGATGCCGGAGCAGGGATGTAAGTTAGATAGGAATATCTCTGATTGAGTGATTGAGGTGTTGTGTTGCTGGATGTAATAATGAACACAGTGGTTGTCATTTACTCTGAGCAGCTGAAGATGCAGTAGTTTACATTTGTTTGTGAAGGGAATGCGCCTCCCGATCTACATTAATGCGTCTATGTTCGAATGAATCATTTGTAATCCAGCTTCACTTACAGCAGAAGTGAGTGTAAGGGTTTTTTTGAATCTCTGCAATCACCTTTCCTAATAACGTGGTAGTTAGCAAGTTATGCAGCTAAATGTGCTAAATGTGGCTAAAGTAAACAATCTCTCAGAGCAGCAGCGAGAAGAGAGGGGCGGGACGAGCAGAGCTCATTTGCATTTAAAGGAAACATCCATCAGAATGGGTCGACTCATTTTGACAGGGTAAAAGGGTGTTGTTTTATACTACCATTGAGAATTTTTAACCAAAGTATATTGTAGACTTTTCATTAAGACCCTAAAGAATCGTATCATCTTGTGGAAAATGGGCATCCGATGACCCCTTTAACCGATCACACTTAGATTCTATTCATTGGCACTCACAGGTGTGTTTACATGGAGCATTGCAATCAGTTTAAAACTCCAATCTGAATAAAACATTCGTTAAACAAACAAAACTTAAATTCTTCCATGTAAATGCATTAAACAGATTACTTTGCATCTACGTCAAGCAGGACAGGTATCGCGCCAGTGGAGGGCATTCACATGCCGTGCCCCCCTGTCCATCCTCTCCCCTCTTTGCTAAACATGAAAGATTTCAAAAACTAAAGTGAAAACCGGTAAAACAGTGTGCAAAAAAAAGTGACTGCACACGATTGCAGAATGCACACTTTGATTCATTGTTCAGCAACTCTTGGTAGAAATTGTGTATTTATTCCATTCAAGTACAGTAAAAATGCAGATCCTCTCACGCTCGCTCATGTTGCTTGAGAGGGGTATAACTACAGCCTGGAGATCTACAAATGGGGGCAGGAGCTACAAAACGGGGTGGACACTTCAAAATAGGGTGTGGCTTCCTCCCTTTGACAGACAGGCACATGACACACATGCGCAAATTTTCCCCCAATCCACTTCAGCGCAAACTCCGCCCCACAGCTGATTTTAAAGATTTTATTGGTTGTGTCAATCACAGTGTTGATTTCCTACACTTTGCTACACAAATGCTGACCCCTAAACCCACCCCACACCTGACCCTAACCTTAACCAGTGAAACTGACTGCACGGCAGGATTAGCACTGAATAGTGCGGCAGATAAACAGTTAATAAAATTATGCGATATGAGATCGTCGGGCCATTCTGTAACTCCTCAACCAGACCCTCCTACCCTGTGAATTTCAAGCCCCGGGACACCCCCATTGCTTAAAACAAAGTGATAGAGTAAAACCTTTCCCCTGCGCTTCACTGGGACGACTCGTGGGTGATTCCTGTTTATATCAATAACCACTGGCCATGAGCTTTGGGGCTCTGCTCTCACTGAGCATATTTATTTATATAGCATAGTTTATTTTATTTGAGATCAACTACAAACAATGTTTAATTTACAAAGTTTAGTTTTGAAATGTAAGTCAATAACAATAGGCTGAAGCCAGAGCCAATGGGGAAAGTTGGGCAGGAAGTTGCAGCTCATTTTCATGTAAGGGAACAAACCCCTGAAACAGCACTTTTTAGACCCACCCCAAAATTGACACTTTTCAACACGTTATAATAAATGATCTGTATTGTATTTGGATCTGAAACTTCATGGGCACATTCAGGAGAGACATACCATTAATATTACATCTTGTAAAAAGGGGCAAAATAGATGTCCTTTAAGTAAAAGAAATGACTTAATGCTGATTTTTCTTTTTCCATTACAACAACAACACTGAATCCAGACACCACACCAATATCTCTGAATCACGGTATGTATATCATCCTCATTTCAGACACTAAATTCACACTAGAATCAGAATCTAAATGTAGTGAATCCTCATGAATCCTCTGAATCTGTTTTTTTTTTTTTCTTTTTCATGATAAATACAGATAATTATGCTCTTAAATTTACCATTTTATTTGTAGTTTGTTGTTTTTTCTATATGTTGTTAAACACAGTAATGCTGAATGTGTGTCTCTGTATCGTCTCAGTGATTGTGATTGTTGTCGGCGCTTCATTCGCTGTTCTCCTTCCTGCTCTGATTCTTTGGCTGATTCGGAAAAAAAGAGCCGGTGAGTTTTTAGAGTTTCTCATATTCTGGTACAACAACAGACAAAAACATCTGACTAGTATTTACAGATAAAATGAGTTCACACAAATAATGTTTCTATTCTGCAGCACTAGAATTCTGTTAGACTCTTTTAGAAATTGATTGGTTTGTGTGTTTGATCATAACTATTCTCATGGCATTATTTTTCAGGTGTCAGAAGAGCGACTGATGACTCTGTGGTGAGTTTTGTAAGTTGATCATGAGCTGTTAGTGTCCATGAGCTCCACAGACGACTGACTCTGAAATATCACACTCTTATTAGTCACATCAGATCAGGACAAGTTACTGTATTTCTACTGTTTCTGCTCTAAAGCTCACAGATAGAAATAAATATAATGGAAACAATGACACAATCAACATTTCTATTCATCCTGTGCCCAGTGAACAATATGATTCATCTTCAATGATTTTGTGAATGTTTTCATATCTGTGTATATTTGACAGTTACTGTGGTAATTTTCCTGTCATGTTACAGTATGATCTGTCATCCTAACCTCATGTCTGTGTAATAGATGTTCACTAAACCTGTAGGTTTTACACATACTTTACTTTAACATTTGCAGCTCCTGAGATAAATAATTAATCTGCTTCAGTACAGTAGTGATGGATGAGCCTTTAATAACTTATTTTCATTGATGTTTAGGAGCAGACAGATGATGTGACTTATACTCAAGTTACTGTGAACAAGAAAAACGGAGACAAAAAGAACAAGGTGAGCAAACACTTCCTCAACACGACCTATATCAGTTTTATTATATGCAGTTCTTCTAAATGTGTCTTGAATTGAGCTCAAACAACGTGCTGTAATAATTGTGTGTTAAAACAGTAACTGTGATGTTGATTCAGGTTCGCTGTAATGATAAAGTGACTTACGCTTCCATCAGAGGAGCAGAAGCTGGAGCTCAGGAAAACTGCAACTTTATGCCTCTGTGAACAAGACCCATCACAAATCAGACAAATAATTACACAAAACAACATATTATATACTTGACTCCTAATGGTTTTGTTTAGTGCCATTATAAATACTGTCAGTGTCTTAGTTGCAAGCCTGAAGTGGCCCAAATGTATCAAATCACATGTGGGTCTCTGTAGGCAAAGATGTGGTGTTGATGATAATGTGTAATCTGAATGTGACCCTAAAGTGGCCCATCTGGTAAATAGTGAATATGGCCCAAATAGTGCCAACCAAATGTGGTCCACATATGTTTCAGCAAATGTGGCCCAGTTATCCTAAAACATATCTGGGCCAGTTTTGGCAAAGAAAGGGTGCAGTCAGGACTCACTAATCAGTGTGTAAGCCTAACTTGTCCCACATTTGACATGGCAAATATGCCCCATATATTATAAAACAGATCAGGGCCAATTCTGGTTTGGATGTAGCATTTGACACTGGCTAACTGAGATACAAGTTTTAAATTGTAAATATGGTCTAATAGAATTTGGCTACTTTTAGTAGGATCATAGGATGCAACAGTTCACTGATACAGGCTGATCTGGATATGAGTCTTAATAAGGCTACAGTACATAGCAATTATTTTTTGAAACATGCTTTTTTGATGCACCATTTCCTTTGTTGTGTTGATTGTATTATTCAGTTCAGGTGTGCCTAGTTAATTAACCTTGTTTTGTCTGAGTACTTATGTTCACTTTGATGTGATCATTTGTTGGATTAAAGATTTATGATATATAATGTTTTGTCTTCATTGTGTGCTCTTTAACACAGCATAGTCGTGACACTTATAGATTTACTGTGTATAGAGTCTGAGTGAGATGCAATTAGGGTAAAACTTGTGAAGAACTGTTTTTAAAGTCTTGTAATGTGCCTTTGAATATTTATCTGTGACATCTGATTGTGCAAAACTTGGGTTGGGATGATTTTACCAAGTAGGACACATTTCTGGAACTTATTTGAACATTTTTAAATTTCTCTTTACAATATGTTGAGTATTGTTGATGTATAACTCACTTAAGGCTTAGTGTGGCCCAGATAATGTATATTTATGGTTTATTTGGTTCATAATTAGTTAAAATGTGGCTGTGCAGTGGCCTGTTTGTGGACCACTGCCAAAATGTCACTATTTCATGCAGCATGTGGACCACATGAGGAATGTGAGGAAGACCAGGGTTAGTATACAAATGAACTGTGACCCACATTAGGGCCAGTTTTGGTTTATTTGTTTGGCTTATGCAGCAATGGTAAGGCTTACTTGAGGCCCAAATCTAGCAAACAGGAGTGAACCACCCAAATGCCATCAGTCTAAACAGTGGGCCATAATTAAAATCAATGTTGCCCAGATTGGGTAGGTTATGGTTTACTTTATTCTTTTTCATGGCTGACATGTGGCCTTCCTAGGGCTTGTTTGTGGCCCAAATTGACAAACAGGAGCGGACCACACAAGTGTCATCGTTCCACGTGGTTTGTGAGTCAGATAAAAAGGTGTCAGGTGTGGGTCTGATCTGGATCTCAGGAATTTTTCTATCTGGGTGGTTTGATTTCAGCTGTTGGATTGGATCAGATCTTGAAAGTTTACAATAAAGATTGTGAGTTTGGATTAGATCACAAAATCCAATCTTGGTTTTGATTGGGATCAAGTTGTCGGTTTGTGTTGTTCAACATTTGTTAGTAGATTGTGATGCCTTTGATCAAAAATCAGGATTATACTGATCCCAGCAGAAGGATGCATTTCAGCAACAACAATGAAGTAAAACTTTAAAACCGGTCCAAAAATACAACATTTGTTACCCATCTCATGTTTTTCCCACATCTGAAAAAGTGTGTATCTGAGTCATTGTCATCCAATACAATTTTGCTCTGAAAAACCAGCAGAAAAGTATGATTACCTGATCCTGGTTAGTAAAATGTGATTTCCAAATCCATGTCATTCTGATCCAGATGAAGTTTTTTGAACTGGCCTCTATTATCACAATTAATTAATTGCAGCTAATTAATTGTCAGTGTACACTAATTATGAGAACAGGCAAAGATACATGAAGTGTTTATCACAATATCACACATTGATCATTTGTGTTTGAATTGTGTGAGCAGCTGTTTGTAATATTATATTTTATTTGTCAATAATAAAATAGCCCATAGCAAACGTGTATATGTATAAGCCCATTGATTATCTGTTAGTTTGTTTTCCTCCTCCTGACCTAGTTTCTCCCTCATGTTTGATTGTTCATTTGATTCATTAATTCGCTTGTTTAGTTTTCTGCTCTGTTCTGTTTAGTTTTGTCTGGTGTTGTTGTATGTCTTTTTGTCTCCATGTCGTGTACTACCTGTGCTCCTGTTTGCCTTGTATTTCCCTTTTGGATTTTCATTAAAGACTGTTATTTGAGTTTATTCCTACGACTCCTCACACAATAGCAGTTGTGACAGTATATGTATGGTGAAATGTATTTTCCATCATTATTCAAGCTAGGTCAAGATAAATGTTTTCATTATTATCGGATCTGCCAGTTTTTGTAAGTGTAAATTAATTATTAAACAGCAAACACAAACTACATTTTAATAGCAGCATTTCCAGCACTCAGTGTCTGAATTCACTCACTCAGTTTGATTTAACTGGACTATATTAGTGGACTAATGTAGGGAACATGAATGAGGGTATCTGGAATGATTTTACATACAGCCGGAGTATTTTACTATAGGGAGCTCCTGACTGTCTGTGTATATTATCAATGACAATAACAAATACGACACATTTTTCATCATCTGTATCTGTCCTGCAATGATTTTCATGAAGCTTAACTGCAGGCCAAGACAACTGCAGACAGAGATAAAGATTCTCTAAAATATGCCAATGAAAGTGTCATTCTGGATTTCTCCATAACTAAAACCAGTGTGGTCAAAGTAACACACACTTTCTTCCTCTCTCAACCCTAATGGTTGTCTTTTGTTATCTTTGTGTTCTGGGAACCAAAACCCCAACTTCTCCCTGATGAAAAATGGCTGCCCACTGCTCTGCGTGTGTGTGTTCACAGTGTGTGTGTGTTCACTATTCACTACTGTGTGTGATCGGTTAAATGCAGAGCACAAGTTCCCAGTATCATCACTATTCTTTGCCACACGTCACAAACACTTTACAGTATTTTGGGGGTGTTGACTTCACTGTTTGGAAACATGTTATTACTGACTGTGAGAACTCAGTTTGTTTGACCGCACTGGTTACTAAAGAAGAGGAACTGACATCTTAACTCACGCAAAACCGATGATCTCTGAACCCAGTTTGGACTGATGGGTGTGAATTCTCACACATTCGGGCGGCGTTCACATGACACCATTTTCATCTTAAAAAAAAAAAAAACATCAACTACTGGCCTGACAAACATAATACAGCACATTTAATCATTTTTAGTCGTGGATCTGTGTGAACGGAGGTTGTTATGACAAAGTTGTTGTCTGTGCACAAATCTTGTCATCACTGAATCATTATTTTTTCTGTTTATATCTGTAATGCACTAAATAAATAAAGTGTGACTTGACCTTTGTTAGTTTGTGTGTTGTATTCAAACTCTTTGTGTAAACTTTTGTCTGGTTTTAATTGATCATGGTGTCTGTGGACCGAACACTTCGTGTGACATTACATGTTTCCTGTAGTATTTTCAGAGCTGTGATCTCACTGTTGAGGTTTGGAAACATCTTACTGTGATCATCTCTGAACCCACATTAGACTGATGGTGTGAATCTGGACACTCATGCTGCTCTTTATGAGACTGTCTGTCTGAACACAGGAAAGAAAGACTGACAGAAAGAGAAAATGGCTGATAAGTGTCATTTGTGTCTGCTGGGACTGATCATTCTCTCTTCACTTCTCACAGGTAAACATGTTTTATTTATTGATAAATCAATACATCAGTACAAATTGAGACTGTTGTCTAATTTGTATCATATTCGTTTTCTCAGAAGCATCTTCATGAGTTCACTGTGATCAGTCTGTATCCAGATACAGTCCAGGTAAGAAACTCTGTTGAAGTGATAAATTGGGTTAGTCTGAGTTTGATTTAGCATGAACACTTAATGTGGCTTGTAATTATTTCAGTTCTTCTGAATGTCATTATAAATGACTAATGCTGAAACAAATGCACAGTCCTGCTGTCCTGATGTTTGTCAAGTGTCCAGCAGGTGGCGTCAGATCTCAATTCCAGAGAACTACTGTGGGGATTGACTTGTTATTAACTTTCATATACATTTTAATTGTCATTTGTTGTGTAACATAAATCTTACGAGTACACCCTGCAGCCCAAGACTGGTTGTCCACTGAAGCTAAGCAGGGCTGAGTCTGGTCAGTACCTGGATGGGAGACCTCCTGGGAAAACTAGGTTGCTGTTGTTAGAGGTGTTAGTGAGGTGCTCACGCTGTGGTCTATGTGGGTGTTAATGTGACAGGGACACTATACTGTAAAAAGCCCCGTCTTTCAGATGAGACGTTAAACCAAGGTTCTGACTCTCTGTGGTCATTAAAAAAATCCCATGGCACTTCTCATAAAGAGTATAGGGGTGTATCCCCGGTGTCCTGGTCAAATTCCCTCCTCCTCTAGTAAATCTGGCCCTGAATTTCATCATGTTAGCCTGTGTGGAAAATTTTAGACTGTGTGACATCTAGCCCCGCTCTGCCCTAATGTGTTCACATGCTGTAGATTTATTTCATTTAATAGAAATTTAATAGACATTACATTCAACTGAATTTTGTTGTCAGTTTTTTAGGGTCAGTCATGGCCTAATGTTTAGAGCGTTGAACTTGTGACCCACAGGTGACATTGTCGGTGGGGGAGTGAATGACCAGCGTCTCTTCCACCCTCAATACCACGACTGAGGTGAAACCTTTGAACAAAACACTGAACCCCCAACTGCTGAGTGTGTTTACAGTGTGTGTGTGTGTGTGTGTGTGTGTGTGCACCTGGTATTCATCACGTTATGGGGACCAAATGTCCCCACAAGGATAGTAATGCCAGTAAATTTTGACCTTGTGGGGACATTTGTGAGGTCCCCATGAGGAAACAGGCTTATAAATCATGCAGAATGAGTTTTTTTGAGAAAGTAAAAGTGTGCACAGTCTCCTGTGAGGGCTAGGTTTAGGTGTAGGCTGATAGAAAATTACGCCTATGGAATGTCCCCATAAAACATGTAAATCCAACATGTAAATGTGTGTGTGTGTGTGTGTGTGTGTGTGTGCACTGGGATGGGATCGATGCAGAACACAATACAGAGTATGGGACAACACACTTGGCTACACGTCATGTCACTTTCACTTTCGTAATTAAACCTGGATTAAAATTCTGTAAGAAGACTGAACTTAGGCCACTGTTAACTGAAGAGAGTTTAATGACACACAGCAGCTCACTTACAGTAAAAAGAGATGTCATTTCACACCCGTCAGTCTGATCTGGGTTCAGAGATGATCTCTGCTCTACTGCGGTTAAACTCAACAGTGAGATCACTGCTCTGAAACACGACAACTGCTATAATTAATATAATATTTTAGTTACAAATGTATAGAATGACAAATTAACCATTTCAGCATTATAAGAAAGACTTGACTCTGAAATAGATGCAAAAGATCACTGTAAAACTTCATAAAGACAGAGTTTGTTTGACTAAATGATGATTGTGATTATTATTTTGTGTGTGTGTAAATGCATCTTTGAAAACAGCAATCATGAGTGTTGTGGTTCAGGTGAGATTCAGAGCAAATATCAGCAGTAACAGTGTGAAGATCAGTCAGAATACGATGCTGATTCAACACTCGTCCATCA
>VONZ01003641.1:0-18608 GCA_012976165.1 Labeo catla | reverse complement strand
GTGTCTTGACTTGACTCGGGGGTAGCCGCCGCGACCTGAAGGAGCACCATTTTAGCTGCCCATACCGTCATTAGGGGTGAGTCCAGCACGTGGGCCATCATGATAGGCCGTGATCTTGAGATGTCAGACGAGACCACGGCTGCGACTTTGCTTGACTCAGGAACCGCTTCAGGAAGGGCGGCCATGATGGGTGCAGACTCCGGAGCAGAAGACATGGCGTGAACAGGCTATGACTTGACGGAGATGTCCGGAGCGGGCTGTGGTTTGGCTGACGTGGCATTAGCGGGCGCGGGCTTGACTGACGTGACGTTAGCGGGCGCTGGCTTGACTGACGTGACGTTAGCGGGCGCGGGCTTGACTGACGTGGCGTTAGCGGGCGCGGGCTTGACTGCCATCTCTGCAACAGACTCTGGCGTGACGGCCATCTTTGCGACAGGCTCTGGCGTGGCAGCCATTTTGTGCAGTGGCTCTGGCGTGGCAGCCATCTTGACAGTGCTTGGCCCGGGAATGATGGCTGTAACTTGACTTGAGACAGAAGAGACAGCTGTAATTTGACTTGACACAGGAGCCACAGTAGTAGCTTGACCTGACACTGGAAACACAGCTTTAACTTGACTTGCCTTAGGAAGAGCAGCTCTGACTTGACTTGATGCAGGAAACACGGCTCCAGCTTGACTTGACATAGGAACAGCAGCTGTAATCTGACTTGACTTGGAAACTTGACTTGACTCAGGAAGCAGCTGCAACACTATATGAGTTCTGGTATGGCAGCTCAGACAGAGCTCTGTATTCGCTGCATCTTGGAACGGCTTCGCCGCCGCCATTGTGTGGACGCGCTCCGACGCGGCCGCCATTTTGTGAACGGGCTCCGCCGTCGCCGCCATTGTGTGGACGCGCTCCGACGTGGCCGCCATTTTGTGAACGGGCACCGCTATCGCCGCCACTTTGTGCACGGGCTCTGTTGTCGCTGCTGTGTTATGAACGCGCTCCAGCGCGGCCGCCATCTTATGAGCGTGCACCAGCGCGGCCACCATTACACGGGCGGGTTGCGCTGCCGCGATATCGCGTTGCTTCTCCGCGACACCCACGGTGAGCGAGGAGCAGCTGATCTGGAGTGCAATGTTCAGATACTGGCTTATCGTCCAATGGGGCTGATACATTGGCATTAAGGAGCCAAAAGGTTCAGAGAGCCCTCCACGGAAAAATATCATCTGACATAAATCACTCATCGAAGTCTGACATGCTAAAGCATAAAAGTCCACAACATACTCCTCAACTGGTCGCTCACCTTGCTTGAGGAGCATGATCTGTACTGCGGGGTTCTGGGCTGCTGGATCCTTGTTGACGGATCGTTCTGTAACCAGGAGTGAATGACGAGAGGCGAGCGGATCCATTTGCGAGCCTTTATTGGGACGAGACAGATACATAGTCGTGCAGGCAGGGTCAAAAACAAACGTAACAGGAGTGTCAGAGGCGAGACGAGAGAGAATAGTCCATAAACGAGCGATAATCCGAAGGCAGGCGGCGAACAGTCGAGAACGAGGAGCCAGGCGAGAGAATCAAAAACACAAGGAACTATGAAAATGCTAGACAAAGGGAAAAACACTATAAACGATCCGTGGTTAGCATGGGGAAAGACCGGGGCTTTTATGGTGCTGCTGATTGGTCACATGCGCAGACGCGATCAGCATGATGCATGACGGGAGATGTAGTCCGGGGTGTGGTACAACAGTGAGAATGTGACGATAGGGTGAGAGTGACATCTGGCGGTGAGCGGACAGCGGAACACCGACCAGATTCGTGACACTTGCACTGCTTTCTCTTTCAGGAAAGGAAAGGACGTGAGGTGTGGCCAAGTACGGTGACCCATATTCAGAATTTGTGCTTTGCATTTAACCCATCCAAGTGCACACACAGAGTAGTGAGCAGTAAACACACACAGACTTTCCGTGAATTATCAGTGAATATTAAATGTTCATATTAAATATGTATAACCTTTTAGTTGAATGTTTAATATTGTGCTTAAAAAAATATTCTTTAGCATACGATTGTCACGGGTATGTAGTATGAAGCAAAGGGGTGATGCTTATCTAGGATGTGAGGCTCAGAAGCAGTATAAGCTATGAATTATAAGAGTCTAAACAATGTATCATATGCAGAGGCAGTAAAACAAGTTCGGACAGTTCACAGAGATGTCAGGAATAGGAACATTATCCAAAGGCAAGGAGTGGTAGGAAAAGGGGATTGTAAGCATCATTGCCGTGTTAAAGGAAATACTCTTGTGGTTGATGAAGTTAAATTCATAGCATTTATAGCTGAAGTTATTAACTGTAAAAACTGAAAAACTGAAAATCGTAATTACTGCAGCGGCCCGACACTTCGGTAACACAGAAAATAACACATCAGTTGATCAGATTCAATCACTGCTAGATCAGCCAGAGGGTGCATCAACCTCACAGGATTCAGCAGGATGTCAGAGAAGTAAAACAAAATAATGATTGCATTCTTACAATGGAATGCAAGAAGTATAATTGCAAATGGACAAAAATTCAAAAAATATATATTTGATTTACCAGATATCATATGCATACAAGAAACATGGCTTAAACCTCAGCTGATTTTCATCATACCTGGATATAAAACAATAAGAAAGGATAGGTTTGAAACGAGTGGTGGCGATTGTGCAACATTTGTTAAAAATGGAGATAAATCCATGCAATCAACTAACAATGAAGAGCTTAAATGCAGTAGGAGGTGGTGGAAAAATAATATGGTGTGGGGATTTCAACTCTCACAATGTTCTTTGGATGAGCTCTTATAGTGATAGAAATAGATCATTTATCGGTGCCGATAGCCTTGTGGGCAGCATGCCAACATACAGTGCTATTGCGCTTTGGGCGTCCCGTGTTCGGATCCCAGCTCGAGGACCTTTCCCGATCCCACCCACTTCACTTCCTGTCAATTCTTATCTGTCCCATCACAATAAAGGCAAAAAAAAAAAAAATGCCAAAAATAGATCTTAAAAAAGGAAAGGAAAAAAAAGAAATGGGACAGTTGTAGAAGAATATATGGATGAACAGAACTTGGTATGTTTAAACATTGGAAAAGGTACTACAGTTAATATTAGAAAATGTCATGTATAGATTTAACATTAGTTTTAGGATCCATTGCATCAAAATGTCAATTATATATTACGGGATTCTACAATAGGGGGTGATCACTTCCCAATTAGGTGTAATATTGGTTTAACAATGACCAAGGAAACCACTTTTAAACCAACAAAGTGGATTTGAAAAGGCAGATTGGATAAAGTTTAATAAAATATGTAGCAATTATCTAAATAACTTTCACATTACAAAGGATATAGATACATGCAATAATAAATTAACTTCGGCTATAGTTAAAGCAGCAGAGGAAGGAATTCCTACAACAAATAACAGAGAAATGAAGAAGATTGTTCCCTGGTGGAATCAGGAGTGATCTGAAGCTATTAAACAAAGAAATTAAGCATTTATGGTTCTGAGGAGGACATTACTAGCGAATTCTCTCATTAATTATCAGCGGAAAAGAGCTCAGACGAAGAGAATTGTTAAGGAGGCAAAAAGGAAATACTGGCAGGCATTCTGCTCTTCGTTAGGAAGAGAAACACAAATAGATGATGGATGGAATATGTTGAAAAAGATGAATTGTGTTTATCGATCCAACAGTACACTAGGAGAGCAGCAGTTAAAAGGGAAGAAAAGGTGGAGCTGTTAGTTAAAACCTTTAAAATAGTACATAGTAATGGAAATTTAGATGATAATTACAAGAAAAAAAAAAGGGAAAATCTGGAACAGAATCGAGACATCTATAAAAAGAAATCTAATGAACATTCAGCATTAAATGTTACATTTCAGATGTTTGAACTAAAGAGAATACTAAATCAGGTTAGATGTACGGCATTAGGAAAAGAGAGAGTATGTTATATGATGATTCAGTATGCTGATGAAGTAGTGCCTAAAGCAGTATTTGAACTGTTCAATAAGGTGTGGAAGGAAGGCAAGGCAAAACCGGGGAAAGACTCAGCAATAGTAGCTAATCTAATTTATGTAAATTAATGAAAAGAATCATTGCAAATTTGTTGTACTATATATTAGAGGGGAAAAAATGAATGGCATCATATCAGCATGGATTTCGCCCTGGACATTCTACTATGGATGCTCTGATAAGCTTAGAAACAGATGTTAAGAAGGCACTGGCAATGAAAGAAGTGCTGGTAGCTGTGTGTTTTGACATCGAAAAAGTTTATGACATGATGTGGAGAAAAAGGTTATTATTAAAGTTTCAGAAAATTGAAATTGGGGGAAGACTTTATAATTGCGTGATGAGTTTTATGTTTGATCGGTCTATTCAAGTATAGTCTGTGGAAAATGGTTATTAGTCCCATTTTATTTAATATCATGATTAATGATATTTTTGATGGAATTAGTTGAGATATTAATAAAGCATTGTATGCAGATGATGGAGTATTGTGGAAATAGGTAATGAATGTAAATTATGTTGTTCAAAATATTCAAAGAGCAATAGAGAGTGTTAAAAGATAGTCGTTAGAATGAGGTTTTAAATGTTCTATCTAAATCATCAGAAGTACAGCTGTGTGTGTGTAAACCACCACTGGAAAGAGTAATGAAATTCAAATATTAGATTTATGGATGGATTGTAAATTGACATGGAAAATACATATGGATTATATTGAAAAGAAGTGTAGTAAAGTACTTACGGTGTTTAGTAGGACAGGATTGGGGTGCAGATAAACAATCAGTGATGGAAATATACTACGCACTACTTCGTTTCATATTAGATTGTGGATGCATTGTATATGGATCTGCAGCAAAATCAATGCTTAAGAAAATTGGATGTTATTCAGTATAGAGCATTAAGATGCATTCTAGGAGCTGCTAAAACAACACCAGTAGCAGCAATACAGGTAGAGCTCTCAGAAATTAATTTAAGATTACGGCATAATATATAAATTTAAAAGGCCAAATCAGTGCAAATCAGTGCAAATCAGTCAATACAACACCAATCATTTGATGTAACTACAATAAAATCATTTAAGGCACTATTTAATATATAAATGTATTTTCTAAAACTGCTGTGCACTGTGCAAAATTATCACAAATTATTATTGATGTTTTGGAATCCTTTTCTATTGTTGTGTCTCCTCGTTTACAGTTGGAGCAATGATGTGAACATGAGTTTCATGTGAACAACAGCTCCAATAACTGCAAGAAAGCCCACAATCCTCATAAAAGTGGCTTGTTTTTGCAGCATGGTTTGACATTCTGTTGGAAAGTCAATGAACTGCCATATTGTAGTGGCTAAGAGTGATGTCCGGACTGGGAAATTTGACATCTTCAACCTTAATTAAAAAAAATGTGTTAAAGATTTTATAAACATATTGCATATTTGCTTAGGGTCAGTTGTTTTGTTTGTGATAATAACAATGAAACATGCCAAATTGTGCGGTCATAATTATTGTCCATGCTGTCACACAAAGAAATTATGAAGACATGTAAAAACAAGAGAGGAACAACAACATTTTGTTCTCAATGTGACAGTGTTGCCAATTTAGTGATTTTGTCACTAGATTCATTGACTTCCTCACACCTTTTGAGATTTTTTTCAAAAGTCTATTGACAAAATTAATTTCTTGGACAAATCATTTATGTTCAGAGACTCCACTGATCTATATTTATATTTATATAGATCAGTGAACTCGCCATTATGATGTCATCTAGCAACATTTAATGACTAGCTTAGCTACTTTCAATTAAAAGCAGTTGTCAACACTGGTAAATGTTTTCTTTCCCTTGTATTTTGATGGTTTAAGTGAAATGTGAGGTCATAAAAACCCTCCACACATCACTTTTGGTCACTTTTGTGTTTGGTGGGGTTAGTGCCACAATATTTAACACCTTACTTACTGTGTCATCAACAGTGCATTGGTACATTTTTCCAATTTTCCAGCCCAAAAATGTAATTACTACTTTCATTTTTACAATTAAGAGCATTGATTTGTAGATTGAATAAAAAAAAAAAAATGTATCTTCACAATCAAGTTAATATAATTTTATCAACTCCATATCATCATATAACTCCAATACATCATATCTTCATTGTGAAGTGTTTGTCTTCTCTATGCTGCCATTCTTTTACTCCTAACTAGGTTAAGAGACCTCTCCAGCTCTCTTAAATCATTTAGGAGCTGAGACCTAGTCTTAACTCTTAGGAACCTTTATGAATCACTCTTAATCTTAAGTCTAGGAATAAGAGTAAAATGACATTCTTAGAATTTTGGCACAATTAAGACTAAAATTTTAATCTGAGCGGCTTTATACATACGGCCCCAGATGTCTTTTGTTATAAATTGCAATATCTTTTTAATGTTTTGACATTTGTGAGCACATAATTTGGTAAGGATCATCGACATCTTGTCCCATCTTTGGCAATATCTCATGTTTCAGTTTCCATCATTTTGTTTGTCTGCCATTTTGAAGTAAGTGAAACACTTTTTTCATTACTCATTACTACTTCAAACCTTGTCCAATTTTGTCCAAAATGGCCTCAGGAGATGTTTGGTCTGATCTGCACAGAAATGACCGTACAGATTTTTGATATTCACTAGTTTACGATAGATGCCTTTGTGAAGTCGAAAATGCCTGTTTGTTGTCATATGTTACAGTATGTTAGTTTAGCATGTTATTCTGTTAGCATGCTAATCAGAGACCATGAGGTGTATTATCACAGTTTTATTGGTTGTTATCAAGGGATCACAAACCACTGGATGGTGCGACTGACCAGTCAGAATCAAGTATTTCAGAGAGCTATGTAATACAAGATTAATAACACACAAAGAATTTATTTTAGAATTAATTAGCAATACCACAAAAAAATACATGTAATATTATGGATAAAAGCCATAGGGCAGATTAGAAGTGACATTTATAATTTATAATAATTTTCAGTGATGATCAGAGAGTTAAGGCATTCACATGATGCAACAAATTAGGTGCACCACTAAAGGATTACTATTCTTCTGAATTTCCTTCGTCTGTTCTCTGTGATTCTGCATCATCAGATCCATTCTTTCCTCATGTCCCCTGTTGACATTTTCTAAAGTCGCTGCAAACTCTTTTGCTCTGTTAGTTTCGGCTTCAATGCTCCGTTTCTTAAACTCTTCAATCTCCTGCCTCATCTTCTCTGCCTTCTCGTTAAAGCCCTTCTGCATCAGATCAGCCTGCTCCCTCAGTTTACTGTCCATGGCACGCTCAAACTCCTCTCTCTGAAGCCTCATCTCCTCATCCGTCTTCTCCTTCATCTGTCTCATCCTCTCTTTATTACTCTGTCTCTCTGCTTCCATCTTCTCTTCTAGCTGTCGCTGCTTCTCCTTACTAGCTTTAATTTCCTGTTGCAGGAGGACTGCTTTCTCCTTTTCCTCTGCTCATTTATTGACATAAACAGGAAAAGGAAAACAGATGCTTCAAAGAAAAGACTCAAACCATGACATAATTAAGGGCTCTATTTTACTGTAAAAACACAATTTTTTCTTGACTGAAGAAAGAAAAACATCAACATCTTGGATGACAAGGGGGTGAGTAAATCATCTGTAAATTTTTGTTAAGGAAATGAACTTATCCTTTAAAGTTTTAGGTACTTGTGAGTGTTTCTGCTCATGAAGGACTCAGAGACATGGACAGGGTGATGTAGTAGCCAAAACAAAATTTCTAACACATCCACAAGTGGCACCAAAGGGTAGAAGCAGTTTCAAGGGTCCAAGAATAGTTTCACTTTCAGAGCACAAATAATCTGCAGTCCAGGGTTTAGTTTCCAGAGGGGCTACTTATACCATTATCAATACGAATAAAGATCATTGTGATCAAGACCAATAACATTCAAGTTTTTCTGAGGAAAACATCTCAGGAATTATGTCCATATAGTGGACTTTAATGGTGCTTCCAAGTTTGAACTTTAAAATTCAGTTTAAATGCAGCTTCAAATGGCTCTAAACGATCCCAGCTGAAGAAAAACAGTCTTATCAAGTACCAACCCAGTGTTTACAAAGTGAACATGCAAAGAAGTTCAAACGCCCTTTACAAAAAGGGTAAAACAGCAATGTAGGACAAATTTGAAGTTGAAGGAGAAAATGAGATGGGAGTTTTTCGACATATCCTAACTGTCTTGACCCCGAATACACAGAGGTCACATGTGCATCACATGTCAATTTATTTAGAAAATGACAGATCGTTTCTCTAGATAAGACAGTTCTTCCTCAGCTGGGATTGTTTAAAGTTCTTTGAAACTGCATTTAGGAAGTTCAAACTTGGAGGCACCATTGAATTCCACTATATGGAGAAACTGGATGACAAAGGGGTGAGTAAATTATCTGTAAATTTTTGTTTTGGAAGTGAACTAATTCTTTAAGCACCATTTTCACAGGAAACCTAGTTGTGTTTAGTGCTCAGTTTGTCGTCCGGTCTCATTAGTGTATACGTGTCAGGACTCGGGTATGATCTGTCCATTTTGCTGGGGGGTTTTTCTGTTTTTATTGTGTTTTTTCGTTTTGTCTCATTTTTATCCTCTTTTATTCGTTTGGGTTTCTTTCTCTCTCTCCCCCTCGGTTATCTTTTGGGGCTTCTCTGTTTGTTCCGGCGTCAGCTGATTGTCCTCTGCAATCAGCGCGCTGCTTGTTTGGCGCACCTGCTTCGCCTCACCTTTTAATTAGTCGGTCTATTTCTCCTGGCTGTTCTCTTTGTATTGTGTCAGTGTGTTCTGAGAGTTTGCGAGATCTTCTTTTGTTTGTCTCCAGTCTAGTCAAGTTATCTTAGATTCTTCTCTGCCCAGTTGGTGTAACGTTTGCTCTGCCCTTAGTGCTCTCTCTTCTTGGATTGTCTCTGTGGACCTGACCCGCGCTCTGGTTTTCGACGCTGTTTCTGGCTACCGTCCACATCTCTGTCTGCACCTCTCCCGACCCTGCTCTTCTCGACTATTCTCCTGCCTGCCGATTCGGATTCGTTGCCCTTCTTCTCTTCTGGCGCTGACGGAGGCTGAGCGCTCTGCCCGGACGGGGTTTGGATTTTTTCTGGATTTTTGGGATTTCGGAACTGTGCTTTTTTCTGTCTACGGACTATTTATTTTGCTTATCCATTTTTTGCCATTGTACTGGCTAATAAAATTATTCTCTGCCTCATCCGCTCTTGGGTCCTTTCTGTCCTGACAATACGTGTGTGTTTTGCCCTCTTGTTGTGGATTTATATTAAAGACTTTATCTTTGACCTTCATTTTTGTGCTGCATTTGTTCCTCACATGTTATGTGACACTGGGATTTTATTACTTAAAATTCTTACCTTTAAGTTGTTTCTCCTTCTCAGTCAGTTTCTTGTCAGCCTGCAGAATGACTTTAGAATCTACAGATTTTTGGTTTAGGAACTCCTCTAGAACCTCTTCAGCCTATTGACATACACATGTGTACAGAGAAAGATATAATGTGACAAAAATGATGTTACAAGTCGTCATGTCTTGTGATGTTGTCTAATATGGGCATAACCTTGACTTCTTTATTGGCCTGGCTGTTGTATTTCTTCACAATGTCCTCTAGATCTTTACAGAAGAGATCATAGCCACCAGGTTTGGCATAGAAGCCTTGCTTGAATTTTTTCATCATTGGTGCAGAGAGGGATGACAGGAGATCCTCACATCGTCTCTTTGAAGCTTGCTCGTTTTGGCACAGATATCCATCAAAGAGTTCTTTGATTTTTTCCTAAAAACATAACATGAATAACATGAATGCTAATGATGTGCTATCTTTCACATCATCTGACTCGAGTGTGCTTTTGGCTTTCAGTCAAGATAAATAGGATGAGGATACGGACTGTCTAAGTCCTTGCCTCAAGCCTCTAATTGGCCTGGCCTGCAAGACACTGAGGATCACACACTCCCTAAAGCTCTGTCTAAATAGCAGTTTTAAGTTGCTAGGCTCTGAGAGCATGCTTGGAAGCTATCCTGAACGTAGGACATTGTTAAGCCTCGCTTTGCCTTATGGGAGTTCATTAGAAAACTTCCATCCTTTCTAAACCTCACCTGCCTGTAACCCTTGTTATCCTGAAGACCTGGCAGTAAGTATCAAGTTGCTAGCATTTTTGTGAGCCTCCTTGACTATTACCTTTAAACTGGAACATTGCTAGGCTTCCTTTGGTTACACAGAGTTGTTCTACTGAAGTCTCTGCTCCTTGAGCTCTGCTTGAAAAGTAATGCTGAGTCGTTAGGTTCTTGTTGAGCCTCCTTGGGAAGCTATCTTAAATGTAGGACATAGTTAGGCGTCCTTTCGCTTTAGAGCATCGTGCTGAAGCCTCCATTATTGAGATTGTTCAGACAGTGATGCTAAGTTGCAGGCTCTGAATTTTCATCAGCTGTTACTCCAGTCTTAAATGTCACATTCTTCAGATTCTTCAGTTTTTTTGGAACCTGTGATTCTGTTTTTCAGAATTCTTTGATAAGTAACAAGTTTAAAAGAACAGCATTTATTCAAAATATAAATCTATTCTATAGCAATGTAAATTTATGCTAGCACTTTTTATTAATTTAACACATCCTTGGTGAATAAAAAGATTCAATTTCTTTCAAAAAAAGAAAGAGTAGAAATTTACTGACCCCAAACTTTTAAACAGTAGTGTACATTGTTAGAAAACCTTTCTATTTTAAATAAATGCTGTTCTTTTTAACCTTTTATCGATCAAAGAATCCAGAAAAAAAGTATCACAGATTCCAAAAAAATATTAAGCAGCACAATTGTTTCCAACATTGATAATAAATCAGCATATTAGTATGATTTCTGAAGAATCATGTGACACTTAAGACTGGAGTAACAGCTGATAAAAATTCAGCTCTGCATCACAGGAATAAATTATATTTCAAAGTGTATTTTTAAAAAAAAAAACAGTATTTTATATAGTAATAACATTTTACAATATTACTGTTAATGTTTTCCTTTTGAGCTCTGTGTAAAACTATATATAAATAATCAAATTCAATTGATTCCTTTGCATAGTCGTATATTTTCTGTTTATTCCTGCCTTGTAAATGCACTTAAATGTGTAACATTTTTAATAAAGACATCTCTTAATCTTCAGCAGAAAATTTAATTGCGCCAACTCTGGCGAGATGTGCATTCAACGGACGCTTTGCTGATGCTCTCCATGTTCTGTGTCATTGGCTGTTTGGTGCATGTGTCACACTTTCAGGTGCACACGCTCCAGAGTTAATCACAAACTCTGAGTTGATAGAGAACGTTTATATCGAGCTTTGTGAGCCCGGTGAACCCAAACTAAACCAGGTTGGGTTTTGTCAACTCAAAACTTACTCTGCAACTCTGAGTTTGTTCATCTCACTTCAGACTACAGGCCACAGGACCGACGTTGCCTATCTCTGATTTACTTTTTTCACTTTCACTTTCACTTCATTTAGACTCCAACTTCAGACACCAGTCAGGTCAGAGCCATTACCCATAGTGTCCTCTAGGGGATTACATGCTCAACCTGAGACATTTTCCATTTTATAATGAATCAAAGGCCATTTCAGCTGTCTGTAACATCTCATTTTCAGCTGGTTACCCAGTGTTATTGAGTCAGTGGTTCACCATCGTCCTAAATAAACAGACATTGCCTACCTCTAGAGATTTCAGGTACTTCCCATCAATGTCCCTGAAGGAACGCTTCATGAAGGCTTGTGTTGCTGTGCTGCTGAGGTGTTGGTGTTTTGAGGACACATCCTTCAGTTCCAGAGGGAAGGAGACCTTCAGCTTCTCCATTCCACTTTGGTAAACCTCAAGGCCCTCCTTCACTGCAGCCTCATTCTCAATCATTGCCATAGCAATCACAGCGTTCTCCAGACATGGCACAGAACCACTGGAGATGGTGTCCACATACGTTTTGGCCAGATGACCCAGAACTTCAGCGACAGAAAGAAATTAAACACAGAGGTATTAATAGATAAAGGTATTGATAGTTTTCTGTATACACATGCAAACTCTTCAAATATTCTTTCGAATCACCTCTTCCAGTGACTGTGTGTCCGTCTTTCAGCCTCTTCACACTGCTGTCATTAAATACAAACTTGCAGAAATGATCTGTGACCTTCAAGAACTCAGAGGAAATGTCAGCAGAATCCAAGCTCCCCAAGCAAGACATCTTTTCTGGGGCTGTTGGAAAGGGGAAAGTGAAGCACTTCCTGGAAGGGAAGAATTTTTGGATGCACTCCCTGGGAAAGTTGTACTCCATCACAGGTCTTGAAGTGCCTAGAAAAGATGAGCACATTCTGTAGCTGCTCTCAGTTCTGGAGAAGAGCATGTCTATTCTAGGAGTGTAGCTGGTTGAGCTACTGGACAATTCAGTAGAGTAACAAAAACTAGTTGTGATAGTGATTATGAGGACTCTTAAAATAGCCTTTTGCAGTATTTTAAATCACCATGTTTCAGCTTCAGAGCAAACTCTAGGTACTCATCCTCTGTTACATCTTTGCCATCGATCTTTAGCTCCAGTGTGAAGTCCCTCACAGCCCAGATAAACCTAGGGAAGAACATCACAAATTCACTTGAATCATCAGCATCCTCATCTGATGATTTGACCTTGATGCACTCTGTTAGTTCAGTCACATATCTGACAGTTTGTTCAGGCATGAACACAAAAAGACAAACAACTCATGATGCACAGTGTATCAAATCAAATGTGTCACTCCTTGAGGTAATAAGCAAATTCACTACACCAATACTTTTCAACATGACTTGTGATCAGGTGTACACTTAAACCATGACAATAAATAAATAAATAAATAAAAAGTGTATATAAGTGTAATATTGAAGAATTCTATGGAGTAAAACATTCAATCCAAGCTTGCAATTGCTTCAATAGGTGTTTTAATGTATTATAGTAATGCTGAGCAGTGTGTAATGAAACAAAATCTGATCATTTAATCAACTGTTGAGGTAAGCATCCCTGCCGACTCCACAAAAACAAAAGCAAGTGTTGTATTTGGGACAAAATAACGTGGCCACAATGAGACAAAGTATACTAATCCATGCCTTATAAAAAATATTACCACTCCTAATGCTGCACACACATCTTTAGGTACCTATAAATGGACAAAAGGATACTGCAGCTCCATTATAGCCTTGTTATCAATCGTCCCTCGACTGTTGTAGACCAGAGTACTGCTGAGTAACACAGCCAGACAGAAGATGTTGGTGTCATGCTTTGGGTTTCCCTGTGATAGAGAAATAGATATATATTTTTTTAATTATCAGCATCACCCAATAATGTTTCTATTTGGCCAATAAGTGTCCTAAATGGGACATTTATTCAGAAGTTCTTCATCTTCATTTGTTTACTCATTTTACTTGTTTGTGCTTTATCTCTGCATTGAAAGTGACAGTATTCTTGGACTCATGAAACTGCTTGTGATGCTAGTTGTGTTTTCTTGTCACGTCACCTTATCCACGTCTCCGAGTCCCTCTGTGTCCAGCAGCACTAGAGTGGTTCCTGCTTTGGTGGGATGAGGTGCACACCACATCCAGATGCCCTTCGTCTTGGACTCAATTGTGCTGCCCAGCGCAAACCCTGATAATGACAATGACTTTTCTGCATTTAATGTCATTCACTTGAACTGCATGGTGTTTGATATGAGCACTAACCTGTTTGTTTCCCAGCGAGACGGTTCATCAGGTAGGACTTCCCGGTTCGGTAGAGTCCCACCACAGCCACCACCACCACCGGCTGCTGGATCTGCTGCAGGATCTGCAGTGCTGACTGCTGCACACACAGCTTCCCATCTGAGTCCGTGTCAATGAAGCACACTGGTTTATCCATGGTCGCTGGAGGCCCAACAGAACAGATACACACATTTTAAAGCCTATAGAAACTGAGTTAGTCACAAACTGTATGTAACCTGCAGAGGTGTGCATCTGTGTATCTGTACATGTGCCGTGGAATTTGATAGCACACATACATCTCGGAGACGTCTATTTGACATCTGCATTTACATCCGCAAGACGTAGTTTGCTCATCTGCAATACGTCTACTGGACGTTTTCTATCAGATGTCAAATAGACGTCTATTAGATGTCTTTAAGATGTTTATGATTTAGAATGTATGTAAAACTGACATCTTACAGGCGTCTGCCAAACGTTTGTAGACAGCAGATGCTTACCAGATCAAGTGATCTTTAACAGACATCTTGCAGACGTATGCGTTTCATCTGGGAAGAGTTTTCAAATAATTTCAAGAAATAAATAGTGTAAAATAATTTAGTAAAATAGTTCAAGGGAAGCATAAATGACTTTTAAAATGACTTTTTTTTACTTATTATGTATGGCTATAAAGGCTTGGTGTTGTTATGTTAATAAAAGTCTAATCTTTTAGAAATGTAAAAGCACCTAATTATGTGACTTGGCTCGAAAAGCATAATAAAGTTGAAAAGAAAACATTAACATTTTTGCATCTGTTAATCGGGTACTTCATTCTACTACTACTACAAATCTTTATGTGCCTACCTGAAAGTGATGCAGACGCTTCATCTTGAGCCATGCTTTTCTTTGGCTTCTCATTGCTGGATTGGCGTTGTCTCTTCACAGGAATAGTGTTTGATTGGTATCCATCATTTACGCGGGGGGAAACAGACGCACAGCGACGCATCTTGTGATCCTCTTGTATAATATATCTACTTTTTAAAATACATCACAAACATGTATTTTCTGTGTTATATATTTTGATTTGGTATAAATGGAGTGAATGTCCCTTTCCTTACCTTACAGTAGCTCGATCTGAGTTCTGTGTTGTGTGCTCATGATAATCTGACCATGTATTATACACATGTTTAAGTTCAGCCCTTTAATGCTGATTGGTCAGAGTGAATCAGGGGATTGTCTCTGTTCTCTCACTCTCTCTCTCTGCTTATTTGCTCTGGTCACTCACATTTCCTCCTTCTGTCCAGATTAAAACATGGTTTCACTTTCAAAATCAGCAGCTACATACTAGAAACCATGTGACTGCAGATAAAGGGTTTTCTTCTTTGTAGCACACATATGTGATTATTTGGTGCTGTTCACAAGACAAAGGTCAAGAGTTCACTGTCAGGAATTGTTTTTATTAATGAATGAAATGTGTTTGGATTAAAGTCAGTGTCCCTTTGGAAAAGTGAAATCATTAGCTAAGTGAGTAAATGACTATTAAATTACAACTTGAAAGCTTAAATGGAAATAACAAAACCTTCAACATATGAGGCGCCACGTAGGATTTAAATCAAACTTCGCTTATCAATACATACATTAAAACACGTGCATATACACCTATAAATTACTCACATATACATGTATACTATTGGATGTTCAAATATATATATATATATGAAATACACGTGCACACTAATATGAAATCCACACCAATACATCTTATGTTAGTAATGAATGCATATACACTTGTGAATAACTTGCGTATATACATAAACTTGACACGTGCATACACCCAGACACACTCGCATATACATTTAAACTCGATCCATGCATATACACCTACAACAACACACGCACATACATATAAACTCGCTGCATGCAGACACACCTATACATACTTGCATATACATATAATCTTGATTCATGCATATACACCTATAAACAGTCACACATACATTCACACTCGATGCGCGCATACACACCCATAAAACACTCGCGCAAACATACTAAATAAAATTCACAAACCTATACAATTCTGATTAGAATTGCTTTAGTTGTATATACATATATGCAAATGATTTCATATGTGGATGTGCGTGGACTTTTCAGTGTAAACGGAAGGCATTTCAGTGTAAAAGGAAGCCGTTTGAGCGTAACCGGAAGTAACTTGCCTATTTGCCGCGGTTGCCATGATGGATAGGGATTGTGCTACAACTGAAGCAATTAGCATTTTGCGAAATGTTCTTGCTTCGCCCACTATTATAAGATCAATTGCTAATTCAGTTGAATCTAATGCGTCGCCTTCCGGTCAACTGCAGTCAGAAACAGAGTCTGAACTGCGTACTTTGTTTAGGCCATCGACTTCTGGCATACAAAGCATCAATAACAGGCAAACGATGCCATCCTCATCTGCCAGCGAAGTTCATGGACCACGATATCACACTCGCCAGCAGTATGGTAATTGGCAGTCTCGATCTAGAAAAAGTTAAGGAAAAAATGGTGGAGATGGGGGGTAGAACTTGTATGAAATCTTCCAAACGTTATGCAAATCACACACACACACACACACACAGTGCAATTTTCTGCCTCTATAGTTAAACATTTGTTCCCAACTAAAGTCCCAGTCCCACTAGTGAGCTCCAGCCATTTCCAGGAATCAATATAATTACTTAGAATGTCAAGTAATTTATGATAAATGCTATTAATTATTATTACTGTTAATTATTATTATCATGTGTGTTAATTAGAGTTTGCTTTTTGTTAATGTGTGTTTATTTTTACAGGCCCAGGACACCATCGAACTTTTAATAAAGGTGTTATACTGTTGACCTCCCCTAATGATATTGGTGTAGTAAAGCAAAGGAAAAAACAGCATTTACATGAAATTGGACACATATTAAATGCATTTGAATTTGACAAATCCTGGGACAGTACAACGGTTTTAAGAAAAATCAAAGAAGGCTTTAAAGAAAAAGTGCCACCTGATGTAAGGTATGTATGTCTTTAATTTCTTCAAAGAAGTTATAGTTATTATATTGTAAATGTATTACTTTGTGATGTATTATTTAATGGTGTATTAGTATCACTGGTTTTCACTGTGTGCAGTTTAGATATTCTTATGGGATGTGGCAACAAACTCATTGCACCCAAGTTAAGTGAAGGTCAGGAACTGGATGGCAGCTTGATTTTAAAGGTGTTCAAGTTGAAGGCCTTATATGTAAGACCCTCAAGACCACTACTCATGGTAAGACTGGTGTATTTTTAATAAATTTTATTTTTTTTCATTCCCATATGGGCTTTCTTATATAGTTTAGGGTTATTTTGGGCCATATTGTATCTAAATGTATGTTATGCAATGTCAACTTCTTGTTTTATACTTCATAAATTAATTTAGCTTCCTGTTTTGCAGTCACTGTTGAAAACTCTTGGGAAGTGCCAACAATACTACAAACTGTGCGAAATACATTGCTTAACAAGAGATCTCATCTGTGCTTTATTATTTTTCAAGGCTGAAATAGACAGCTCTAATGACAGCTGCTTTGAGGTGGACATGCCTGGCGAAAGGGTCTACCAGTCATCAGGTCCTGCAACTGAAGAGAATATGACCATTGACTTAAAGGACCAGTCTTCCACACAAGACTCTGAGTGCTTGCTTTAACTTGGTTCAATTATTTTCTAGCACTTTTAGACATTGTCTAATGTACATTATTTTATCTCTTCTTAGTTTTCACTTGACAGCATTACTTTTCAGTCCTCCACTAGAGTTCAGTCCCCTTATCCTTTCCCTTATTCGGGGAGCATCTGAAGATGAGGAAGAGGATGAAGATCTTTGCTGTGCCATAATAGCAAGCATGGAGGACCAGATGTGAGTATTATTCAGTCTAATTGTAATTTAAAATCACAGGTGGCATTTAATTAAAAAAAAAAAATAAATTGGAAATGTGTTTAAAACCATTACACTACGAAGTACACCATTTTCTTTAGGTGTATTTTTCTTTAGTGTTAATATTTCAGTTCAGTTGTGATAGGATTCTCATTGTTTTGAATTGTTTAATACTGCTTACCATAAATGTTCCTATTCATTTCAGTAGTTGCATTGTCACTAACCAGAGGATTCAGTCATTGTAACTTCACTTAACAATATGTTGTTCTCTTCCAAAACTACAAAATGTAAGTAAGTATAGAATTTGATTAATAAAAACATAACCTTTTAACTACAAACAGTAGGACCTGTAAGGACCTTTTTTCAATCCATCTGTAACCGGGAATGAGTGACGAGAGACGAGCGGATCCACATGCACGCTTTTATTAATGGGACGAGACAGATACATGGTCGGGCAGGCAAGGTCAGACAACAGTAAACAGGAATGTCGGAGGCGAAACGAGAGAATGGTCCAGAAAGACGAGCGATAGTCCGAAAAGGCAGGCGGCGAACAGTCGGAAACGAGGAGCCAGGCGAGAGAATCAAAAACACAAGGAACTATGAAACGCTACACAAAGGGAGAAACACTATAATTCAACAATTCAACAATCCGTGATGCATGGGAAAAGACCGGGGCTTTTATGGTGCTGCTGATTGGTCACATGAGCTGACGCAATCAGCGTGATACATGACGGGAGATGTAGTCCGGGGTGTGGTACAACAGTCAGAGTGTGATGAAGGGGTGAGAGCGACATCTGGTGGTGAGCGGACAGCAGGACAATGACCAGATTCGTGACATAGCCCCCCCCCCCAAGGAGCGGCTTCCAGACGCTCGAAGGAAACAACAGTCCAGGGGAGTGGTGGGGCGGGAGCGAGACAGGGCGAGGGCTGGAGGGCCAGGTCCATGTGGAGAACCCAGTGATTGAG
>VONZ01003640.1:0-18626 GCA_012976165.1 Labeo catla | reverse complement strand
ATTTTTATTATTAGGGGTTCGAGTGCGTAGCACTGAAACCCTATTGTAATTGTAAGGATTTTTAGGGGTTCGAGTGCGTAGCACTGAAACCCTATTGTAATTGTAAGGATTTTTATTAGGGGTTCGAGCGCGTAGCGCTGAAACCCTATTGTAATTGTTAGGATTTTTTTTATTATTATTATTATTATTAGGGGTTCGAGCGCGTAGCGCTGAAACCCTATTGTAATTGTTAGGATTTTTTTTATTATTATTATTATTATTATTCTTCCCTAGAACTGATCGTGCAGCCCAAACCGTAAGGCCTAGAGAGCTGAAACTTGGTCAGATCGTAGTAGTCTTGCTCGCTACTCAGATACAAAGTCTCGCCCAAATCGGCCTAAAGGTGGCGCTACAGCGCAAAAAACGAACTTTTTTTACATTTTTGGCCGTAGCTCGTACAATTTTTGTCGTAGACTCAAAAACTTTACATCGTTGCAATCCTTGGGTCACTACGCACAAAAGTGCACAGGTGCGATTTGTGGTCTGGGACGGACCGTTTTTCCGCAAAATGGCGTTATATCTGAAACCTACTTTTGCGAACTAGTCCTAGGTTTTTCGCCCGATCGGAACCAAACCAGTGCAGAAATGTTCTCTGGACAGTGAATATCAATAATTATCAAAAAAATGTTAAATTTTGACACATCGCTGCGAAGGGGCCCCAAAAAGTTTGTCAGGTGGAGGGCCATCTTTACTAAAATGGCTATAACTCATGAACCAAATGAGATATCTTCACCAAACTCGGTACTCATGTGTATGAGCTCAATCTTTGGTCAAATCAAAAAAATTGCACAGCTCTGCCACTTGGTGGCGCTATAAGCCTGAAAAAACATAAAAATGACTATAACTATACAATCGTTGGTCCGATCGACCTGAAAATTGGTATGCAGTGTCTCTGTCCAATGTGCCATAAGGGTCTATAAGGACAATGGCGTATCTCAAAAAACATGGCCGCCATCGGCCAACAAAGTTTGAGCACCTATTAGACAAGGTTAACAGAGGCCGATAGGAACGAAACTCACTGGGCATGTTTGACTCATGGCCATAAAGGTCTGTAAGAATTTTGAAACAAATCGGCCACTAGTTGGCGCTAACGAATTCTATGGCTCTGTAATCACGTGGTGTTTCACACATCCACACAATATGCATACCATTTGATAGACTTCCGGCGATGAAACAAACTTTGCCCTCAAGAACCATTATTGCCAATCAAATCGCTCATTAATTATTCTACAGCCGCGTAAAACCCACTTTTGCGAACTAGTCCTAGGTTTTTCACTCAATCTCGATCAAACCACTGCAGTAATGTTCTCTGGACTCTCAAGATCAATAATTATCAAAAATATGTTGAATTTTGTCCTTTGGTTAGCTATAACGGGGTCATTTACAAAAGGGGAGTGGCCACATATATCCAAAAGCCTATAAAACCTAAACAAAAACTCAAAACGTTATGAAAATTGGAGCAATCATGTGTCAGATGATTCTTAACAAGCATGCAAAGTTTCATGGAGAGCGGAGCATAGGTGGCGCTATAACAGTTAAAAAGCCTTTAAAAACAAGATTTCTATGGTAAATGGCCTCAAATTGTTAAAAAATGCTCATCTATTCACACAAACACTAGATCTTACACTTCTGTCTGTATGATATATCACCTCATTCTGAACAACTTTGCATACCACCTCAAAGGCCTTAAATGCTCGAACCCCGGTAATTGCTGCTTGCAGCTATATTTAGGGGTTCGAGCACGCCGTGCTGAAACCCTATTGTAATTGTCAGGATTATTATTATTATTCTTTTCCGCTAAAACTGATCGTGCAGACCAAACCGTAAGGCCTAGAGAGCTGAAACTTGGCCAGAAGGTAGAGCTCCCTGAGGGGACGTTCTGACAAAGACTCACCCCAATCGGCCTATAGGTGGCGCTACAGCGAACAAAATTGGGAAATCGATCATAACTCCTAAACCGTTTGTCGAACACTGAAGTGTCTTATATCATTGGAATCCTTGGCTCAATCAAAACAAAATGGCTATCTCTGATTTCATTTCCGGTATGCAAATTTTTCCGCCATTTTGAAATTTGTTAAAAACCTACTTTTGCGAACTAGTCCTAGGTTTTTCGACCAATCGGAACCAAACCAGTGCAGAAATGTTCTCTGGAGAGGGAAGATCAATAATTATCAAAAAAAAGTTGAAATTTTGACTCACGATCGCAAAGGGGCGCCAAAACGTTCGAAAGAGGCGGGGCCATTTTTACTAAAATGGCTATAACTTTTGAACGGAATGACATATCATCACCAAACTCGGTACACATATGTACAAGCTCAATCTTTGGTAAAATCGAAACAATTGCGGGGCTTGACCACTTGGTGGCGCTATAAGGTGGAAAAAACATGAAAATGACTATAACTATGCAATTGTTGGTCTGATCGATCTGAAAATTGGTATGCAGTGTCTCTGTCCAATGTGCCATAAGGGTCTATGAGGACATTGGCGTATCTCAAAAAACATGGCTGCCATCAGCCAATGAAATTTGAGCACCTATTAGACAAGGTTAACAGAGGCCGATCGGAACGAACCTCACTGGGCATGTTCGACTCATGGCCCTAAAGGTCTGTAAGAATTTTGAAAGAAATCGGCCACTAGTTGGTGCTAACGAGTTTTCTTGCCTCTGTAATCACGTGGTGTTTCACACATCCACACAATATGCATATCACTTGATAGATCTCCAAATGCTGAGCAACTTTGCCTCAAGAACCATTGCTGTCAAACAAACCGTTCATTAATTATTCACAAATATGTGAAAAACCTACTTTTGCGAACTAGTCCTAGGTTTTTCACTCAATCTCGATCAAACCACTGCAGTCATATTCTCTGGACTCTCTAGATCAATAATTATCAAAAAATGTTGAATTTTGTCCTTTGGTTAGCTGTAATGGGGCCATTTACAATAGTGGCATGGCCACATATACCCAAAAGCCTATCAATCCTAAACAAAAACTCAAAAATTTACAAAAATTGGTGAGATCATGTGTCAGGTGCCTCTTAATAAGCATGCAAAGTTTTGTGAAGATCGGAACATAGGTGGCGTTATAACAGTTAAAAAGACTTCAAAAACATAAGCTGTGTATGGTAAATGGCTTCAAATGGCTAAATAAATGCACTTATATCCACACAAACACTAGATCTTCATATCATTTGATAGATCTCCTCATGATGAACAACTTTGCCTCAAGAACCATTGCTGTCAATCAAATTGTTCATTAAATATTCACAATTATGTTAAAAACCTACTTTTGTGAACTAGTCCTAGGTTTTTCACTCAGTCTCGATCAAACCATGGCAGTAATATTCTCTGGACTCTCTAGATCAATAATTATCAAAAAAATGTTGAAATTTGTCCTTCGGTTAGCTATAACAGGGTCATTTTCAAAAGGGGGGTGGCCACATATACTCAAAAGCCTATAAAACCTAAACGAAAACTCAAAATGTTATGAAAATTGGTGAGAACATGTGTCAGATGACTCTTAACAATCATGAAATGTTTCATGGAGATCAGACCATAGATGGCTCTATAAGCTTCAAAAAGACAGGATTTCTATGGTAAATGGTCTCAAATTATTTAAAAAATGCTCATATATTCACACAAACACTAGATCTTTATATCATATGACAAATCTCCAAATTTTGAACGACTTTGCATACCCCCTTAAAGGCCTTAAATGCTCGAACCCCGGTAATTGCTGCTTGCAGCTATATTTAGGGGTTCGAGCACGCAGTGCTGAAACCCTATTGTAATTGTTAGGATTTTTTTTATTATTATTCTTCCCTAGAACTGATCGTGCAGCCCAAACCGTAAGGCCTAGAGAGCTGAAACTTGGTCAGAAGGTAGTAGTCACCCTCGCTACTCAGGCGCAAAGAACCGCCCCAATCGGCCTAAAGGGGGCGCTACAGCGCAAAAAACTAACTTTTTTTACATTTTTGGCCCTAGCTCGTACATTTTTTGTCGTAGACTCAAAAACTTTACATCGTTGCGATCCTTGGGTCAATACGCACAAAAGTGTACTGGCGCAGATTTTTCGTACGAAGCCCGGTTTTTCCGCAAAATGGCGCTATGTCTGAAACCTACTTTTGCGAACTAGTCCTAGGTTTTTCGCCCGATCGGAACCAAACCAGTGCAGAAATGTTCTCTGGACAGTGAATATCAATAATTATCAAAAAAAAGTTGAAATTTTGACTCACGGTCGAATAGGAATGCCAAAACGTTCTATGATAACATTACCAAATTCTTATATTTGGCTATAACTTTTGAATGGAATGAGATATCTACACCAAACTCGGTACACATGTGCATAAGCTCAATCTTTGGTCAAATAAAAAAAATTGCACAGCTCTGCCACTTGGTGGCGCTATAAGCATGAAAAAACATATTATTGGCTATAAATACACCGCCGTTAGTCCGATTGACTTGAAAATTGGTATGCAGTCTCTTGGACTAAAGGGGCACAAGTGTCTATGAGGACATTGGCGTATCTCAAAAAACATGGCCGCCATCGGCCAACGAAGTTTGAGCACCCATTAGACAAGGTTAACAGAGGCTGATCGGAACGAAACTCACTGGGCATATTCGACTCATGGCCCTAAAGGTCTGTAAGAATTTTGAAAGAAATCGGCCACTAGTTGGCGCTAACGAGTTTTTTGCCACTCTAACGTGCCTCACTCACGTGGTGTTTCACACATCCACACAATATGCATATCATTTGATATATCTCCACATGCTGAGCAACTTTGCCTCAAGAACCATTGCTGTCAATCAAACCGTTCACTAATTATTCACAAATATGTGAAAAACCTACTTTTGAGAACTAGTCCTAGGTTTTTCGCTCAATCTCGATCAAACCACTGCAGCGCAGTTCTCCAGACTCTCTAGATCAATAATTATCAAAAAAATGTGGAATTTTGTCCTTTTGGTAGCTATAACGGGGTCATTTAGAAAAGGGGCGTGGCCACATATACCCAAAAGCCTATCAAACCTAAACAAAAACTCAAAACTTTACAAAAGTTGGAGAAAACATGTGTCAGATGACTCTTAACAAGCATGTAAAATTTCATGGAGATCGGACCTTAGGTGGCGCTATGACAGTTAAAAAGGCTTCAACAACACGAAATTTCAAAAGTAAATTGCCTTAAATTGCTATAACATGCTCATATAATCACAGAAACACTAGAACTTCATACCATATGATAGATCTCCTCATGCTGAGCAACTTTGCCTCAAGAACCTTTGTTGTCAATCAAGTCGTTTATTACATATTCACAAATATGTGAAAAACCTACTTTTGCGAACTAGTCTTAGGTTATTCACTCAATCTCGATCAAACCACTGCAGCACAGTTCTCCAGACTCCCTAGATCAATAATTATCAAAAAAAAGTTAAACTTTTGACTCACAGTCGCAAAGGGGCGCCAAAACGTTCAAAAGAGGCGGGGCCACTTTTAGTAAAAAGGCTATAACGTTGGAACAGAATGACATATCATCACCAAACTCAGAACACATATGTAAAATCTCAGCCTTTGGTGAAATCCAAAAAAACTGTGGAGCTTGACCACTTGGGGGCGCTATAATAGAGAAAAAACATAAAAATGGCTATAACTTCACAACCGTCAGTCCAATCAACCTGAAAAATGGTATGCAGTGTCTCTGTCCAATGTGCCATAAGGGTCTATGAGAACATTGGCGTATCTCAAAAAACATGGCCGCCATCGACCTATGAAATTTGAGCACCTATTAGACAAGGTTAACGGAGGCCGATCGGAACGAAACTCAATGGGCATGTTCGACTCATGGTCCTAAAGGTCTGTAAGAATTTTGAAAGAAATCGGCCACTAGTTGGCGCTAACAAGTTTTATGGCTCTGTAATCACGTGGTGTTTCACAAATCCACACAATATGCATATCACTTGATAGACCTTCTCATGATGAACAACTTTGCCTCAAGAACCATTGCTGTCAATCAAATCGTTCATTAAATATTCACAAATATGCTAAAAACCTACTTTTGCGAACTAGTCCTAGGTTTTTCGCTTAATCTCGATCAAACCACTGCAGTAATGTTCTCTGGACTCTCTAGATCAATAATTATCAAAAAAAATGTTGAATTTTGTCCTTTAGTTATCTGTAATGGGGCCATTTACAAAAGAGGTGTGGCCACATATACCCAAAAGCTTATAAAACCAAAACGAAAACTCAAAACTTTACGAAAATTGGTGATAACATGTGTCAGATGATTCTTAACAAGCATGCAAAGTTTCATGGAGATCGGACTATAGGTGGCGCTATAACAGTTAAAAAGGCTTTAAAAACAAGATTTCTATGGTAAATGGCCTCAGATTGTTAAAAAATGCTCATCTATTCACACAAAACACTAGATCTTACACTTACATCTGTATGATATATCCCCTCATTCTGAACAACTTTGCATTCCACCTTAAAGGCCTTATATGCTCGAACCCCGGTAATTGCTGCTTGCAGCTATATTATCTATTTGTATTTGTTAGGATAATTTTTTTTTCCCCATAAAACTGAATGGGCAGCCCAAACCGTAAGGCCTAGAGACTTGAAACTTGGCCAGAAGGTAGAGCTCCCTGTGGGGACATTCTGACAAAGACTGAGCTTAATCGGCCTAAAGGTGGCGCTACAGCGCAAAAAACTAATATTTTTGACATTTTTGGCCATAGCTCGTACAATTTTTGTCGTAGACTCAAAAACTTTACATCGTTGCAATCCATGGGTCAATACGCACAAAATTGCTCTGTGGTGTTTGTTGCTCTAGGACGTACCGTTTTTACGCAAAATGGTGTTATATCCGAAACCTACTTTTGCGAACTAGTCCTAGGTTTTTCGCCCGATTGGAACCAAACCAGTGCAGAAATGTTCTCTGGACAGTGAATATCAATAATTATCAAAAAAAAGTTGAAATTTTGACTCACGGTCGAATAGGAATGCCAAAACGTTCTATGCTAACATTACCAAATTCTTACATTTGGCTATAACTTTTGAATGGAATGAGATATCTACACCAAACTCGGTACACATGTGCATAAGCTAAATCTTTGGTCAAATAAAAAAAAAATTGCACAGCTCTGCCACTTGGTGGCGCTATAAGCCTGAAAAAACATATTATTGGCTATAAATACACCGCCGTTAGTCCGATTGACTTGAAAATTGGTATGCAGTCTCTTGGACCAAAGGGGCACAAGTGTCTATGAGGACATTGGTGTATCTCAAAAAACATGGCCGCCATTGGCCAATGAAGTTTGAGCACCTGTTTGACAAGGTTAACAGAGGTCGATTGGAACGAAACTCACTGGGCATGTTCGACTCATGGCCCTAAAGGTCTGTAAGAATTTTGAAAGAAATCGGCCACTAGTTGGCGCTAACGAGATTTTTTGCCTTTGTACACACGTGGTGTTTCACATATCCACACAATATGCATATCATTTGATAGATCTCCTCATGATGAACAACTTTGCCTCAAGAACCATTGCTGTCAATCAAATCGTTCATTAATTATTCACAAATATGTGAAAAACCTACTTTTGCGAACTATTCCTAGGTTTTTTGCTCAATCGCGATCAAACCAATGCAGTAATATTCTCTGCACTCTCTAGATCAATAATTATCAAAAAATGTTGATTTTTTTCCTTTGGTTAGCTATAACTGGGTTAATTTACAAAAGGAGTGTGGCCACATATACCCAAAAGCCTATAAAACCAAAACGAAAACTCAAAACTTTACAAAAATTGGTGAAAACATGTGTCAGATGATTCTTAACAAGCGTGCAAAGTTTCATGGAGATCGGAGCATAGGTGGCGCTATAACAGCTAAAAAGGCTTTAAAAACAAGATTTCTATGGTAAATGGCCTCAAATTGTTAAAAAATGCTCATCTATTCACACAAACACTAGATCTTACCCTTACATCTGTATGATATATCCCCTCATTCTGAACAACTTTGCATACCACCTAAAAGGCCTTAATGCTCGAACCCCGGTAATTGCTGCTTGCAGCTATATTTAGGGGTTCGAGTGCGTAGCACTGAAACCCTATTGTAATTGTAAGGATTTTTTTTATTATTATTATTATTATTATTATTTTCCTCTAAAACTGATCGTGCAGACCAAACCGTAAGGCCTAGAGAGCTGAAACTTGGGCAAAAGGTAGAGCTCCCCGTGGGGACGTTCTGACAAAGTCTCGCCCAAATCGGCCTAAAGGTGGTGCTACAGCGCAAAAAACAAAAAATTTTTACATTTTTGGCCCTAGCTCGTACAATTTTTGTCGTAGACTCAAAAACTTTACATTGTTGCAATCCTTGGGTCAATACGCACAAAAGTGCACAGGTGCAATTTGGGCTCTAGGACGTACCGTTTTTCCGCAAAATGGCCGAATGTCCGAAACCTACTTTTGCGAACTAGTCCTAGGTTTTTCACCCGATCGGAACCAAACCAGTGCAGAAATGTGCTCTGGACACTGAATATGAATAATTATCAAAAAAAGTGGAAATTTTGACTCATCGTTGCGAAAGGGCCCCAAAAAGTTTGTCAGGTGGAGGGCCATTTTTACTAAAATGGCTATAACTCATGAACCAAATGAGATATCTTCACCAAACTCGGTACACATGTGTATAAGCACAATCTTTTGTCAAATAAAAAAAAATTGCTCAGCTCTGCCACTTGGTGGCGCTATAAGCCTGAAAAAACATAAAAATGACTATAACTATGCAATCGTTAGTCCGATCGACTTGAAAATTGGTATGCAGTGTCTCTGTCCAATGTGCCATAAGGGCCTATGAGGACATTGGCGTATCTAAAAAAACATGGCTGCCATTGGCCAATGAAGTTTGAGCACCTATTAGACAAGGTTAACGAAGGTCAATCGGAATGAATCTCACTGGGCATGTTCGACTCATGGCCCTAAACGTCTGTAAGAATTTTGAAAGAAATCGGGCACTAGTTGGCGCTAACGAGTTTTATGGCTCTGTAATCACGTGGTGTTTCACACATCCACACAATATGCATATCATTTGATAGATCTCCTCATGATGAACAACTTTGCCTCAAGAACCATTGCTGTCAATCAACCCGTTCATTAATTATTCACAAATATGTGAAGAACCTACTTTTGCGAACTAGTCCTAGGTTTTTTGCTCAATCTCGATCAAACCACTGCAGCGCAGTTCTCCAGACTCTCTAGATCAATAATTATCAAAAAAATGTGGAATTTTGTCCTTTGGGTAGCTATAACGGGGTCATTTAGAAAAGGGGTGTGGTCACATATACCCAAAAGCCTATCAAACCTAAACAAACACTCAAAACTTTACAAAAGTTGGAGAAAACATGTGTCAGATGACTCTTAACAAGCATGCAAAGTTTCGTGAAGATCGGACCATAGGGGGCGCTATAACAGTTAAAAAGGCTTCAAAAACACAAGGTGTGTATGGTAAATGGCTTCAAATGGCTAAATACATGCTCAAATATTCACACAAACACTAGATCTTCATATCATTTGATAGATCTCCTCATGATGAACACCTTTGCCTCAAGAACCATTGCTGTCAATCAAACAGTTCATTAATTATTCACAAATATCTTAAAAACCTACTTTTGCGAACTAGTCCTAGGTTTTTTGCTTAATCTCGATCAAACTACTGCAGTAATATTCTCTGGACTCTCTAGATCAATAATTATCAACGAAATGTTGAATTTTGTCCTTCGGTTAACTATAACAGGGTCATTTACAACAGGGGCGTGGCCACATATACCCAAAAGCCTATCAAAACTAAAGAAAAACTCAAAACGTTACGAAAATTGGGGAAAACATGTGTCAGATGATTCTTAACAAGCATGCAAAGTTTCGCGAAGATCGGACCATAGGTGGCGCTATAACAGTTAAAAAGGCTTCAAAAACACAAGCTGTGTATGGTAAATGGCAAATGACAAACTGTTCATTGCTTAAGTCTTTTAAAAACATATATTCATTTAAACAAAATAAAAAAAAAAAAAACATTCAATAAAGGAGACAGTGTCTCAATTCATTAAGACTTGTTTGACTATTGAAATTTCCTGAATGAATGATTTAATGACATACCTTTTTTTTTAAACGGGCAGTTGTCGCCACCTCCTGGCGGAAGAGGATAAGCGTGACAATAGATACACGTGTTAAAATACTTTCGTTTTTATCGCCACTGTAGACAATAAGTGTTTATGCCCAAACTATAAACTTTTATCCCAGTACTTCTATTATTTAAATATCTGTAACACAGAAATAATCATTATAATGTGGTTGAAAAGACTGTTTGTGTTGCTCTTTCTGCGTTCACATTTACTCCGATCTTCTGATTCATTAACATGGCAGCTACAAAACCTGCTTTTCACGCTCCACTGACACTGGCGATGTGAAACAGTCCTAATAGACAAAGATAACGTGTTGTCATTTAGGAATAAGATCGCTTGGGTGTTTGAATCGACACCTCAATATTTTAAGGATTAATAGTGCAGCTCTAATGTAAACCCGGCAAAATGTTGTGGGAGGATACTGTCACGAGATCTCGCGAAATCCGACTGGTCTCGTCACATCCCTACCATTTAGATAGCCACTTAATAATAAGATCAGGATCTACTGTACCCGAGTCTATAAAACCTAAAAGAAAAGAAAATTTCACAAACCTAAGTCAAATCATCATCATATGATTCTAAACAAGCCTGCATTTTAAAGACATCAGGCAAAAAAAAGGCAATGTAACAGTTATAAAGCTCAAAAACTATGCATCGCTCTTTAAAATGTCATGAAATTACAACTATACCCACTAGATGGCAGTAGAAGACCACTAATGGCTCATTGAAATGAACAGTGCTATTCACAGATTTTCCATTTATTTCAATTCATGCAAAGACTAAATCACTGTTATAACATTTCAAATCACATTTAGTCAAAGTTTAACACTTCTTTTAAACACATATATCATATTTGACAATAATACAAGATTATGATTACAGTGAAACCTGAAAATTATATATAAAATCTTAAAAAGACTTGCACTAAACATTTTGTCACCTACCATTTAATACACAAATCTCTTATGTGCAACAAAATGTGTGCAGTACTGCTTAATGAACATTAATGTAACAGTTTAACTATTTAATTTCTGTTTGTGAGTGTATTCTCCATCATGGATGTGGCCACATAATAAGATGATCATGAGCTACTGTACCCAAAAGTCTATAACACCTAAAAGAAAACAAAATTTCACAAACCTAAGTAAAATCATCATCATACGATTTTAAACAAACATACATTTCATAGACATTAGGCAAAAAAGGCCATGTACCAGTTATAAAGCTTAAAAGTAATGGATCTCTCTTTAAAACGTGAAATTGCAACTATAACCACTAGATGGCAGTAGAAGACCACTAATTGGTCACTGAAATGACTAGAACAGTGCATTTTCATGGTTTCAAGCTTTAATTTCATACAAAGATGATACTAAATCAATGTTATATCATTTCAAATCACATTTAGTAAAACTTTACCACTTCATTTATACAGATGTATTACATTTGACAATTATGCAAGATTATGATTACAGTGAAACCTGAAAATGATATATAAAATCTTAAAAACATAAGACTTACAGTAAGCATTTTGTCACCTACTATTTATGACCGAAATCTCTTATGTGCAACAAAATGTGTGTGTGTGTGTGTGTGTGTGCGTAATAATGCTTAATGAACTTTAATATAATAGTTTAACTATTTCATATTCTGTGTTTGTGATTGTATTGTCCATCATAGATGTGCTGTAGTGTTAGCCATATATTTTTGGTTGGACTACATCCTAAAACCATAGCAACCATAGCATCGGATCATAGGTGGCGCTATAACAGTTAAAAAGGCTTCAAAAACACAACATTTCTATTGTAATTGGCCTCGAATTGCGAACAAATGCTCATTTTTTCACACAAACACTAGATCTTCATACCATATGATAGATCTCCTCATTCTCAACAATTTTTTGGCTAAGACCATTGCTGTCAATCCAACTGTTCTTTAAATATGTTCTTTAAATGTACTGTACCCAAAAGCCTAACATTTTTAAAAGAAAGCTTGCAACGTCTCAAAACTGTGACAAAAATGACAAATAATCTCATTCTAAACAAATATGCAAAATTTAAGAGACTGGGCAAAAATAACACTATAATAGTTATGATGTTTAAAATCTCAGTGTTTGTATGAGACATTGCATGAAATTGCAATAATAACCACTAGATGTCAGTAGAAGACCACTAATGGGCTTATTCAGCTGAACAGAACTGTTTTTAATAGGTTTGATGATCGATTAACACTTATAAAAGCACTGTTATAACATTTAAAATCACATTTAGGCAAAGCTTAAAATTTTGTTCATACAGACATATCAGTTTTTTACAATTATGCCACATTATGATTACAGTGAAATCTGAAAAAGACACAAACTGTTACAAAGAGAATACTTGCAAGTAAAAGTGTTGGCCCATATCATTTATTTAAAATATCTGTACAAGAAAATGTGTATGCATGTATGTCTCTGTGTGTGTAAACATATTTATTCAGTATTAATATATTAGTTTAAACTTTTCGTTTCTGTGTGGGTATTTCTGTGAGCATATTGTCCATTTTGGATGTGTTTTACTGTCAGCCATGAATCCAGGTTGGCCTAGACCCTAAGCATACCACCTTAAAGACCTTAAAATGCTCGAACCCCGATAATTGCTGCTTGCAGCTATATTTAGGGGTTCGAGCGCGTAGCGCTGAAACCCTATTGTAATTGTTAGGATTTTTTTTATTATTATTATTATTATTATTATTCTTCCCTAGAACTGATCGTGCAGCCCAAACCGTAAGGCCTAGAGAGCTGAAACTTGGTCAGAAGGTAGTAGTCCCCCTCGCTACTCAGGCGCAAAGAACCGACCCAATCGGCCTAACGGGGGCGCTACAGCGCAAAAAACTAACTTTTTTCACATTTTTGGCCGTAGCTCGTACATTTTTTGTCGTAGACTCAAAAACTTTACATCGTTGCAATCCTTGGGTCAATGTGCACAAAAGTGTACTGGCGCAGATTTTTCGTACGAAGCCCGGTTTTTCCGCAAAATGGCATTATGTCCGAAACCTACTTTTACGAACTAGTCCTAGGTTTTTCGATGGATCGGAACCAAACCACTGCTGAAATATTCTCTGGACAGTGAATATCAATAATTATCAAAAAAAAGTTGAAATTTTGACTCACGGTCGAATAGGAATGCCAAAACGTTCTATGCTAAAGTTAGCAAATTCTTACATGTGGCTATAACTTTTGAATGGAATGAGATATCTTCACCAAACTCGGTACACATGTGTATAAGCTCAATCTTTGGTCAAATAACAAAAATTGCATAGCTCAGCCACTTGGGGGTGCTATAAGGTGGAAAAAACATAAAAATGACTATAACTATGCAATCGTTGGTCCGATCGACCTGAAAATTGGTATGCAGTGTCTCTGTCCAATGTGCCATAAGGGTCTATAAGGACATTGGCGTATCTCAAAAAACATGGCCGCCATTGGCCAATAAATTTTGAGCACCTATTAGACAAGGTTAACGAAGGTCAATCGGAACGAAACTCACTGGGCATGTTCGACTCATTGCCCTAAAGGTCTGTAAGAATTTTGAAAGAAATTGGCCACTAGTTGGCGCTAACGAGTTTTTTGGCTCTGTAATGTGCCTCACTCACGTGGTGTTTCACACATCCACATAATATGCATATCATTTGATAGATCTCCACATGCTGAGCAACTTTGCCTCAAGAACCATTGCTGTCAATCAAACCATTCATTAATTATTCACAAATATGTGAAAAACCTACTTTTGCGAACTAGTCCTAGGTTTTTCGCTCAATCTCGATCAAACCACTGCAGCGCAGTTCTCCAGACTCTCTAGATCAATAATTATCAAAAAAATTTGGAATTTTGTCCTTTGGGTAGCTATAACGGGGTCATTTAGAAAAGGGGCGTGGCCACATATATCCAAAAGCCTATCAAACCTAAACAAAAACTCAAAACTTTATAAAAGCTGGAGAAAACATGTGTCAGATGACTCTTAACAAGCATGTAAAATTTCATGGAGATCGGACTATAGGTGGCGCTATGACAGTTAAAAAGCCTTCAACAACACAAAATTTCAAAAGTAAATTGCCTTAAATTGCTATAACATGCTCATATAATCACAGAAACACTAGAACTTCATACCATATGATAGATCTCCTGATGCTGAGCAACTTTGCCTCAAGCACCTTTGATATCAATCAAGTCGTTTATTACATATTCACAAATATGTGAAAAACCTACTTTTGCGAACTAGTCTTAGGTTATTCACTCGATCTCGATCAAACCACTGCAGCACAGTTCTCCAGACTCCCTAGATCAATAATTAGCAAAAAAAAGTTAAACTTTTGACTCACGGTCACAAAGGGGCGCCAAAACGTGCAAAAGAGGCGGGGCCACTTTCACTAAAAAGGCTATAACTTTGGAACAGAATGACATATCATCATCAAACTCAGAACACATATGTAAAAGCTCAGCCTTTGGTCAAATTCAAAAAATTGCGGAGCTTGACCACTTGGTGGCGCTATAATACAGAAAAAAACATAAAAATGGCTATAACTTCGCAACCATCAGTCCAATCAACCTGGAAATTGGTATGCAGTGTCTCTGTCCAATGTGCCATAAGGGTCTATGAGGACATTGGCGTATCTCAAAAAACATGGCCGCCATTGGCCAATGAAGTTTGAGCACCTATTAGACAAGGTTAACCGAGGTCGATCGGAACGAAACTCACTGGGCATGTTCGACTCATGGCCCTAAAGGTCTGTAAGAATTTTGAAACAAATCGGCCACTAGTTGGCGCTAACGAGTTTTATGGCTCTGTAATCACGTGGTGTTTCACACATCCACACAATATACATATCATTTGATAGATCTCCTCATGATGAACAACTTTGCCTCAAGAACCATTGATGTCAATCAAACCGTTCATTAATTATTCACAAATATGTCAAAACCCTACTTTTGCGAACTAGTCCTAGGTTTTTTGCTCAATCTCGATCAAACGACTGCAGTAATATTCTCTGGACTCTCTAGATCAATAATTATCAAAAAAATGTTGAATTTTGTCCTTCGGTTAGCTGTAATGGGGCCATTTACAATAGGGGCGGGGCCACATATACCCAAAAGCTTATAAAACCAAAACAAAAACTCAAAACATTACGAAAATTGGTGAGAACATATGTCAGATGATTCTTAACAAGCATGCAAAGTTTCATGCAGATCAGACTATAGGTGGCGCAATAACAGTTAAAAAGGCTTTAAAAACAAGATTTCTATGGTAAATGGCCTCAAATTGTTAAAAAATGCTCATCTATTCACACAAACACTAGATCTTACACTTCTATCTGTATGATATATCACCTTATTCTGAACAAATTTGCATACCACCTCAAAGGCCTTAAATGCTCGAACCCCGATAATTGCTGCTTGCAGCTATATTATCTATTTGTATTTGTTAGGATATTTTTTTTTTTCCCCTAAAACTGAATGGGCAGCCCAAACCGTAAGGCCTAGAGACTTGAAACTTGGCCAGAAGGTAGAGCTCCCTGTGGGAACATTCTGACAAAGACTGAGCCTAATCGGCCTAAAGGTGGCGCTACAGCGCAAAAAACTAAAATTTATCAGTTTATTGGCCTAAGCTCGTAAACCGTTTGTCGTAGACTCAAAAACTTTACATCGTTGCGTTCCTTGGGTCAGCCCGAACAAAAGTGGAGTGTAAAATTTTTGAGCTGCGACGCACGGTTGACCCCGAAAAATGGACGTGAATCCGAAACCTACTTTTGCGAACTAGTCCTAGGTTTTTCACCCAATCGGAACCAAACCAGTGCAGAAATATTCTCTGGACACTGAATATCAATAATTATCAAAAAAAAGTTGAACTTTTCACTCACGGTCACAAAGGGCCACCAAAACGTTCCAAAGTGACAGGGCCACTTTTACTAAAATGGCTATAATTGTTGAAAGGAATGAGATATCTTCACCAAACTTGGTACACATATGTATAAGCTTAATCTTTGGTCAAATAAAAAAAAATTGCGGAGCTTGACCACTTGGTGGCGCTATAAAACTGAAAAAACATATTATTGGCTATAAATACACCGCCGTTAGTCCGATTGACTTGAAAATTGGTATGCAGTCTCTTGGACCAAAGGGGCACACGTGTCTATGAAGACACTGGCGTATCTCAAAAAACATGGCCGCCATTGGCCAATGAAGTTTGAGCACCTATTAGACAAGGTTAACGGAGGCCGATCGGAACGAAACTCACTGGGCATGTTCGACTCATGGCCCTAAAGGTCTGTAAGAATTTTGAAAGAAATCGGCCACTAGTTGGCGCTAACGAGTTTTTTTGCCTCTGTACACACATGGTGTTTCACACATCCACACAATATGCATATCATTTGATAGATCTCCTCATGATGAACAACTTTGCCTCAAGAACCATTGCTGTCAATCAAATTGTTCATTAATTATTCACAAATATGTGAAAAACCTACTTTTGCGAACTAGTCCTAGGTTTTTCACTCAATGTCGATCAAACCACTGCAGCACAGTTCTCCAGACTCTCTAGATCAATAATTATCAAAAAAATGTTGAATTTTGTCCTTTGGTTAGCTATAACGGGGTCATTTACAATAGGGGCATGGCCATATATACCCAAAAGCTTATAAAACCAAAACGAAAACTCAAAACTTTACCAAAATTGGCAAAAACATGTGTCTGATGATTCTTAACAAGCATGCAAAGTTTCATGGAGATCGGAGCATAGGTGGCGCAATAACAGTTAAAAAGGCTTTAAAAACAAGATTTCTATGGTAAATGGCATCAAATTGTTAAAAAATGCTCATCTATTCACACAAACACTAGATCTTACACTTCTGTCTGTATGATATATCACCTCATTCTGAACAAATTTGCATACCACCTCAAAGGCCTTAACTGCTCGAACCCCGGTAATTGCTGCTTGCAGCTATATTTAGGGGTTCGAGCGCGTAGCGCTGAAACCCTATTGTAATTGTTAGGATTTTTTTTATTATTAGGGGTTCGAGTGCGTAGCACTGAAACCCTATTGTAATTGTTAGGATTTTTATTATTATTTTTATTATTATTTTTCTGCCGTAAAACTGATCGTGCAGACCAAACCGTAAGTCCTAGAGACTTCAAACTTGGCCAGATGGTAGCCCTCAATTTGGGGAGAACCTATCAAAGTATGAGCCCAAACGGCCCATAGGTGGCGCTATAGTGAACCAAAACGCGAAAGTGCTCATAACTCCTAAACCGCTTGTCGTAGACTCAAAAAAATTAGATATTTGGAATCCTTGGGTCAATACAAATTGAAAACCCCCCCTGTGATTTGGGGTCCTGGAGGCCCCGTTTTCCCGCAAATTTTAATCATGTCCAAAACCTACTTTTGTGAACTAGTCCTAGGTTTTTCGCCCGATAGGAACCAAACCAGTGCAGAAATGTTCACTGGACAGTGAAGATCAATAATTATCAAAAAAATGTCATATTTCCACTCATCGTTGCGAAGGGGCCGCAAAAAGTTTTTCAGGTGGAGGGCCATTTTTACTAAAATGGCTATAACTCATGAACCGAATGAGGTATCTTCACCAAACTCGGTACGCATGTGTAATATCTCAATCTTTTGTGAAATAAAAAAAATTGCCGAGCTTGACCACTTGGTGGCGCTATGAGATGCAAAAACACAAAAACAGCTATAATTACACAACTGTTAGTCCGATCGACCTCAAACTTGGTATGCAGTGTCTCTGTCCAATGTCCCAAAAGGGTCTATGAGGACATTGGCGTATCTCAAAAAACATGGCCGCCATCGGCCAATGAAGTTTGAGCACCTATTAGACAAGCTTAACAGAGGCCGATCGGAACGAAACTCACTAGGCATATTCGACTCATGGCCATAAAGGTATGTAAGAATTTTGAAACAACTCGGCCACTAGTTGGCGCTAACAAGTTTTTTGCCTCTGTAATCACGTGGTGTTTCACACATCCACAAAATATGCATATCATTTGATAGATCTCCTCATGATGAACAACTTTGCCTCTAGAACCATTGCTGTCAATCAAATCAATCATTAAATATTCACAAATATGTGAAAAAGCTACTTTTGTGAACTAGTCCTAGGTTTTTTGCTCAATCTCGATCAAACCACTGCAGTAATATTCTCTGGACTCTCTAGATCAATAATTATCAAAAAAATGTTGAATTTTGTCCTTTGGGTAGCTATAACGGTGTCATTTAGAAAAGGGGCGTGGCCACATATACCAAAAAGCCTATAAAACCTAAACAAAAACTCAAAACTTTACAAAAGTTGGAGAAAACATGTGTCAGATGACTCTTAAGAAGCATGTAAAATTTCATGGAGATCGGACCATAGATGGCGCTATGACAGTCAAAAAGGCTTCA
>VONZ01003639.1:15000-28632 GCA_012976165.1 Labeo catla | reverse complement strand
TGTTGGAGCAGCTTTATTAATGATCCCACAGCAAGTGTGTCTTTTGCATGCAGTAGCCAGAGGCTGGTTCCTCACTAAAACCTAAGGAGACCACAGCCTGGTCTGTACTTGGGTGACTGACCAATATGAGAAGACCTGGAATGCTGCTGGTGCCAGTTATTATTTGGCCGACCAGCAGGGGGCGCTAATTCCCTGACATGAATGTAATCAACTTGACCTAATGTTTAAGATGGTAGCGCATCCTGACGGCCATATTGAGGCTATCAGGATGCGCTACCCTTCTATTAGAGCATCTGTATTCAAGCTCCAATAGGGAAATCATGTCCTTTGCCTGCAGTAGCTAGATTTTGCTTGTTCAGTAAAGCTAAGCAGGCCCCAGCCTGGGCTGTTGTTGGATGGGAGACCCATTAGGCAAAGCTTGTGCTGCTTTTATGCCGATCAACAGGGGGTGCTCATCCACTGACATGTATGGGTGCAAATTTCCTAGTATAACCCTGCATACTTCAGACTGTAAAAAGAATCGACCTTTTGATCAAGCGGTCCTTGTAAAAAGGACGGTCCTTCAGGTGGAGTAAAACAAACGCTCTCTACCAACTGTTGTCCTACTATCATCTGGTCTAGTAGCAGGGTATGGCAGCGATCCTGACGGGCGGTATTGAACTGTCAGCATGCGCCACCTCTGTTGGAGCAGCTTCTATTAATGATCCCACAGCAAGCTCCGTTCTTTAATTTAGCTTAATTCTTAGGTCAACCTCATTTCAGTCCAGGGTTCCCACCAAAACTTTGAACTCAGATCGCTAGATTCAGGAGTCCAGAGTGCTTTACCGCTACACCATGGAACCGAAATGGGCGAGGGTAGAAAACAACTCTGAAGGTGGCGCTTAATAGCAAGTAACGGACCCCTGGCTTTCAGGACGGAGTGCAAAAGTACCTACAAGTTCAATGAAAGCCTGGATCAAATAAGGGACCTTTAGATCTTCAGTCTAACGCTCTCCCAACTGACCTATTTTGGCAAAGTCAGTCCTACCTAACCATGTCGTTCGACTGAGCCAAGGAAAGCAGGACGGCTGGATACTCCTTAAGAACTGCGCTCCCAAAGCCACAGACGAGCTCGTCCTGGATTTGCACACGGCACCTCTTGCACCTTAAGCGAGAATCACACCTCTAGAGCAAGGAGCCACCCGCTGCTTGACCCTCAAGGCCGTACTTCACTGCGCTCCTGGTAAAGAAAGCGGGATTGACGGCTAATCCTCTAAAACAAGGTTTTCAAAGCTGCAGACGGGCTCGTCCGGGATTTGGTAGGAACTCGACCCTCTCGCATCTGTTTAAAAATCATACCCCTAGACCAACGAAAGCCACCTATTTTCTCCTAGCTGCCATAAGCTTCACTGCGCTTCTCCTGCCTTCAGGTCAGACATCCCGGCTTCTGCAGTTAAGTGCGTAGAAGAAGGGCAATACATGTGACTGGGTGATTTCTGAGAAGCCCGTTTCTGCCGTACCTTCACTACCATGGCCTGCTTTCTCAGTTTAATGTTGATTAACATGTCAAAAGCAAAGGACACGAGGCTGAATTAAATGGCACAAGGCTACATTGCAGCACAGCCACACACGTCATCCTGTTTTTACTGGAGAGCAATTGTTCGAGGTCTGCTGAAGACAACGGTGATATTAGTCAGCTCAGTTTAGGTCAACATGTTTCAGTCTAGATTAGCGCGTTTTGGCGTTGTGGCGTAGACTCTTCAGTAACGAGCGCTGCCCGTCAAAGGAACGAGCAGGTTCCACCAAGGTTTAAACCCGAATCGCTGGATTCGGAGTCCAGAGAGCTAATCGTTACATCGCGGAACCGAGCGGTGACAGCGGTGTCTGCCCTTCTGTTTGCAGGGTAGACACAACTCTGACGGCAGCGTCCAGAAAGGCAACGGACCCTCGAGCGTCAGGACGACGTCAATCCTACCTAATGATGCTGTGCAACTGAGCCAAAGAATTTTTTGACATTTTTTAAATCAATGTATGTTGAGAACAGGAGGCCTCAAAATGGTCTCTGCTGCCCAAGGGCAACACTGCGCAGTATGGGCTTCACAAAATGCCAAAAGCCACGACTCTGGTGGGACTCGAACCCACAACCTTTGAATGGCCTCTCCCGGCAGCCTAGAAGTCCAATGCGCTATCCATTGCGCCACAGAGCCTGTCGGAGCACCAGGCTGGGCCACGGGAAGGCTTTTCTTCCGTATTTGTGCCCATCTAGCTCAGGTCGAGTCGCTCGCTGTGTGGGCAGAAAGACAGGTCCTCGGGTCACCGTACAACTGATGCCTGGTTCGAAAGCGTACAGTGTCCTCGGGGTCGACTGTCCAACAGCAAGCGTAGAAGCAGCGACAGCCACCGGTGGAGAGGCACCGCTGGGATTCAAACTCATGATCTCCTGTTTACAAGGCAGACGCTTTGACCAGCTAAGCTAAGTTAGCCTGGGATGCTATCTTTCAAAAGCAGGTGAGGGGGGTGGTGGCGCGAGAGAAAGCGTCCACTGTCCTCACGCTCCGCATTTACCGCCCTTTTTCGGAAAAGCCCACACTCTGCTGTATTGAGGCGCACAACCAAAGGCTCCGCTGGGATTCGAACCCAGGATCTCCTGTTTACGAGACAGGCGCTTTAACCAACTAAGCCACGGCGCCCCTTTGCTGTGACGGTTCCGCCTGGGCCAGCATTCTTCGGCAACAGCTAATCTAGACTGAAACAACGTTGACCTAAATTGAGCTGACTAATATCACCGTTGTCTTCCGCAGACATCGAACAATTGCTCTCCAGTAAAAACAGGATGACGTGTGTGGCTGTGCTGCAATGTAGCCTTGTGCCATTTAATTCAGCCTCGTGTCCTTTGCTTTTGACATGTTAATCAACATTAAACTGAGAAAGCAGGCCATGGTATTGAAGGTACGGCAGAAACGGGCTTCTCAGAAATCCACCCAGTCACATGTGCCCTTCTTCTACACTTGCCAACTGCAGAAGCGGGATGTCTGAGCGCCTGAAGGCAGGAGCGCAGTGAAGCACATGGCCGCTAGAGACAGGTGGTTCGTTGGTCTAGGGGTATGATTCTCGCTTAGGGTGCGAGAGGTCCCGGGTTCAAATCCCGTATGAGCCTGCCTGCAGCTTCGAATGCACTGCTTTCCTTGGCTCAGTTGAACAGCATCATTAGGTAGGATTGACGTCATCCTGCTTGTGGTCTTTTAGTGTCGGTTAGAGAGCGGCGCAATGGCCTTTGGTGCCGTTGCTCAGTTGGGAGAGCGTTAGACTGAAGGTCCTGGGTTTTGCACTCCGTCCAGATGCTCGAGGGTCCGGCGCCTTTTGGGTTTAAAGCGATTCGGGTTTAAAACTTGGTGGAACCTGCTCGGTCCTTTGACTGCTCGTTACTGAAGAATCTACGCCACAACACCAAAACGAGCTAATCTATACTGAAACAACGGTAACCTAAATTGAGCTGACTAATAGCACCGTTGTCTTCTGCAGACATCGAACAATTGCTCTCCGCAGGCAACACGGTGGCTCGTTGGTCTAGGGGTATGATTCTCGCTTCGGGTGTGAGAGGTCCCGGGTTCAAATCCCGGACGAGCCCGTCTGCAGCTTTGAAAACCTTGTTTGTATAAGAGGAAAGATGGGTATGTAATTAGTTTAGACTTTGAGAAAGCTTTTGATAGAGTAGAACACGAGTATTTATTTGATGTTTTAAGAAGTTTTGGGTTTGGAGAAAATTTTATAAAATGGATTGTGATTTTATATAAGGGGGCTTTGACTAGAGTGAAATGTAATGGTTTTTTAACAGAATGTTTTAAAATTACAAGATCAATCAGGCAAGGATGTCCGCTTTCAGCACTGTTATACTCTCTAGTATCTGAACCACTGGGTCTGGCTATAAAGAAAAGAGAAAGAATTGAAGGGATAGAGATAGAGGGATACAATGCAGATGGAAAAGTATTCCAATATGCAGATGACACAACAATAATAGTTAAAGGTAAAGACAGTGTCAAAGAGGCAATGTACATAGTTAAAGATTATTGTAAAGGATCTGGAAGCAAAATCAATGAAGACAAAACCGTCTATATGAGATTTGGAAAAGCAGATGTTTTAGCAGATTGTTTTAACTTTAAAGAGGTAGAACAAATAAAAATTTTAGGAATTTTAATGGGCAAAAATGAAAAAAAAGTAAGAGATGAAATGTGGGAGAAATTGGTTACGGACATAGAAAGAAGATTAAACTGCTGGAAATTAAGGGCCTTAAACCTGAAAGGGAAGGTTTTAATATTGAATGTTTTAATGGTGTCCAAACTTTGGTATGTTTTATATGCTTGTGAGATGCCAGTATGGACAGAAAGGAGGTTGAAGAAATGTTTTCTTGATTTTATATGGGAGGGGAAACCAGCAAGGATAGCATACAATACAATAATAGGGACGGTGGATAAAGGGGGTTTAGGATTAATGGATATAGAACAAAGAAAAAATGCAATGAGAATAAAAGTGGTTAAAAAATATTTACAAGAGGACAGCAAGATTGAGTGGAAGAAATCTATGAAATACTTTTTAAAAAAATGTGGGAATTTTAACATGGGAGATGGAATTTTATGGATGAAAACAAAAACATGGATGACGCAAAATTTACCAGAGTTTTATCGAGAACTTTTTAGTGCCTGGGGTAATTTTTTAACAAATATTGAATATAATCCACAAGGGAGAGAAAACATTTTAAATCAGCCTCTTTTCTTAAATAAAAACATTTTAAATCAAGGGAAAGAGATATTTTTTAGAAAATGGATGGAAGCAGGAATAACAAGAGTAAGAGATGTTTTATATGAATTTAAGGAAGGTTTTTTATCTGTACAGTACATTGTAGATGCAATGGATGAAGCAAAAGAGGAATATGGAAAACAGGAATTAATAAACAAATACGAAATCATTAAAAATGCAATACCCAGGGAGTGGATCAAAAAAATTGAGTGTATGGAAGAAGAGCAATCTGAGAAAAAGATTTACGTTAAAATGAGTGAGAAATTGCATGATTTTAAAGAATGTACTATGAAAACATTTTATTGTGTTTTAAGAGATAATGTTTTTAAAGAACCCAATGTAAATAAGTACTGGATGAAGAAATTTAATGGTTTAAAGGAGGAATGCATATGGAGAAATATGAGGGAGAGGATGATAGAAACAAAACTGGAATCTCTGGAATACTTAATTAGACAAGGGGCTGTTTTTACTGAGATAATTTTAAATAAAATAGGACTTGAACAAAATGCGCTGTGCAAAGTGTGCCAGGAAAAGGAGGAGGGACTTCTACATGTGTTTTTAGACTGTAAAGAATTGGAGAGTTTTTTAAGAAAATGTAAAGGTGTAATCAAAGATTTGGTGGGAGAGTGGGACGAAATTGAAAGCGAATGGAAAAGAGTAGTGATGCTTGGCTGGGACAAGAAATGTCAAAATAAAAGATTTGTAAATCTATGGACTGTGTTAATGAAAAGCGCAATATGGGAAAGAAGAATTGCAGTTAAGAAAGAAAAGGTTGTTTTTAATGTTTGGGAGGTTTTTAAAAGAAAAACAGAAAAATACTTTGAAAGTTTGTATATGTATTTTAAAAGTGAAAAAATACTGAATGAATACTATGTTGTCTTTACACCCAAGGTTACTAATGTTTTAAAAGACCATAAGTGGGAGATGCCGGAGAGCAAAGCATTCTTTTAAATGTATATGATGCTGTGATGTAAAGGAATTATTTTTCATGTTTTTATTAATAAAAGGTATGATTCTCGCTTCGGGTGCGAGAGGTCCCGGGTTCAAATCCCGGACGAGCCCGTCTGCAGCTTTGAAAACCTCGTTTTAGAGGATTAGCCGTCAATCCCGCTTTCTTTACCAGGAGCGCAGTGAAGTACGGCCTTGAGCGTCAAGCAGCGGGTGGCTCCTTGCTCTAGAGGTGTGATTCTCGCTTAAGGTGCAAGAGGTGCCGTGTGCAAATCCAGGACGAGCTCGTCTGTGGCTTTGGGAGCGCAGTTCTTAAGGAGTATCCAGCCGTCCTGCTTTCCTTGGCTCAGTCGAACGACATGGTTAGGTAGGACTGACTTTGCCAAAATAGTTCAGTTGGGAGAGCGTTAGACTGAAGATCTAAAGGTCCCTTATTTGATCCAGGCTTTCATTGGACTTGTGAGTGCTTTTTGCACTCCGTCCTGAAGCCCAAGGGTCCGTTGCCTTTGTCGACGCCACCTTCAGAGTTGTTTCTACCCTGCGCCGCTCGGTTCCATGGTGTAACGGTAAGCACTCTGGACTCTGAATCTAGCGATCTGAGTTCAAGTTTTGGTGGAACCTGGACTGAAATGAGGTTGACCTAAATTAAGCTAAATTAAAAGACAGACTTGCTGTGGGATCATTAATAAAGCTGCTCCAACAGAGAGGTAGCGCATGCTGACAAGTTCAATACCCGCCGTCAGGATGCGCTACCATACTTAACACTAGACCAAGATGATTAGTAAGGACAACAGTTCGTGAGGAAACCCGTTTATTTCCTCACCTGAAGGACCGTCCTTTTTACAAGGACCGCTTGATCAAAAGGTCGATTCTTTTTACAGTCTGAAGTACGCAGGGTTATACTAGGAAATTTGCACCCATACATGTCAGTGGATGAGCACCCCCTGTTGATCGGCATAAAAGCAGCACAAGCTTTGCCTAATGGGTCTCCCATCCAACAACAGACCAGGCTGGGGCCTGCTTAGCTTTACTGAACAAGCAAAATCTAGCTACTGCAGGCAAAGGACATGATTTCCCTATTGGAGCTTGAATACAGATGCTCTAATAGAAGGGTAGCGCATCCTGATAGCCTCAATATGGCCGTCAGGATGCGCTACCATCTTAAACAGTAGGTCAAGTTGATTACATTCATGTCAGGGAATTAGCGCCCCCTGCTGGTCGGCCAAATAATAACTGGCACCAGCAGCATTCCAGGTCTTCTCATATTGGTCAGTCACCCAAGTACAGACCAGGCTGTGGTCTCCTTAGGTTTTAGTGAGGAACCAGACTCTGGCTACTGCATGCAAAAGACACACTTGCTGTGGGATCATTAATAAAGCTGCTCCAACAGAGAGGTAGCGCATGCTGACAAGCTCAATACCCGCCGTCAGGATGCACTACCATACTTAACACTAGGCCAAGATGACTAGTAAGGACAACAGTTCATGAGGATGCCTGTTTATTTCCTCACCTGAAGCACCGTCCTTTTTACAAGGACCGTTTTATCAAAAGGTCGATTCTTTTTACAGTCTGAAGTCCGCAGAGTTATACTAGGAAATTTGCACCCATACATGTCAGGGGATGGCCGCCCCCTGTTGATCGGCATAAAAGTAGCACAAGCCTTCCCTAATGGGTCTCCCATCCAAAAGCAGACTAGGCTGGGGCCTGCTTAGCTTTACTGAATAAGCAGAGTCTAGCTACTGCAGGCAAAGGACATGACTTGCCTGTGGGACCTTGATCTGTTGTTGTTCTGTTGCTGTGCTGCAATGTAGCGTTCTGCCGTTTAATTCAGCCTCGGGTCCTTTGCTTTTGACGTGTTAATCAACATTAAACTGGGAAGGCAGGCCATGGCAGTGACGGTACGGCAGAAACGGGCTTCCACCCGGTCACATGAGCCCTTCTTCTACACTTGCCAACTGCAGAAGCGGGATGTCTGAGCGCCTGAAGCCAGGAGTGCAGTGAAGCACATGGCCGGGCGACTGCTAACAACAGGTGGCTCGTTGGTCTAGGGGTATGATTCTCGCTTAGGGTGCGAGAGGTCCCGGGTTCAAATCCCGGACGAGCCCTGAACCCAGCCTGATGTCCGTCGCCCTGGTGTTTTTTGGGCAACATTCGATTAAGAGGGCACCCCAAGCTGGTGGCGAAACGGCAAAAAGGAGTTTTTGCTGTTGTTTTTTGTTTTGTTCGCAGCCATGTGCGTCTTCTGTTTGCATTTGCCAACCACAGGAGAACACGACGGCAGGTGGCTCGTTGGTCTAGGGGTGTGATTCTCGCTTAGAAGTCCCGGGTTCAAATTCCGGACGAGCCCGCCTGCAGCTTCAAAAGCGCTGCTTTCTGCTTTCTTTGGCTCAGTTGCACAGCATCATTAGGTAGGATTGACGTCGTCCTGACGCTCTAGGGTCCGTTGCCTTTCTGGACGCTGCCGTCAGAGTTGTTTCTACCCTGCAAACAGAAGGGCAGACACCGCTGTCACCGCTCGGTTCCGCGATGTAACGATTAGCTCTCTGGACTCCGAATCCAGCGATTCGGGTTTAAACCTTGGTGGAACCTGCTCGTTCCTTTGACGGGCAGCGCTCGTTAATGAAGAGTCTACGCCAAAACGCCAAAACGCGCTAATCTAGACTGAAACAACGTTGACCTAAATTGAGCTGACTAATATCACCGTTGTCTTCAGCAGACATCGAACAATTGCTCTCCAGTAAAAACAGGATGACGTGTGTGGCTGTGCTGCAATGTAGCCTTGTGCCATTTAATTCAGCCTCGTGTCCTTTGCGTTTGACATGTTAATCAACATTAAACTGAGAAAGCAGGCCATGGCAGTGAAGGTACGGCAGAAACGGGCTTCTCAGAAATCCACCCAGTCACATGTGCCCTTCTTCTACCCTTGCCAACTGCAGAAGCGGGATGTCTGAGCGCCTGAAGGCAGGAGCGCAGTGAAGCACATGGCCGCTAGAGATAGGCTGTTAGACTGAAGGTCCTGGGTTTTGCACTCCGTCCAGATGCTCGAGGGTCCGTCGCCTTTTGGGTTTAAAGAGATTCGGGTTTAAAACTTGGTGGAACCTGCTCGGTCCTTTGACTGCTCGTTACTGAAGAATCTACGCCACAACACCAAAACGAGCTAATCTATACTGAAACAACGGTAACCTAAATTGAGCTGACTAATAGCACCGTTGTCTTCTGCAGACATCGAACTATTGCTCTCCGCAGGCAAGACGGTGGCTCGTTGGTCTAGGGGTATGATTCTCGCTTCGGGTGCGAGAGGTCCTGGGTTCAAATCCCGGACGAGCCCGTCTGCAGCTTTGAAAACCTCGTTTTAGAGGATTAGCCGTCAATCCCGCTTTCTTTACCAGGAGCGCAGTGAAGTACGGCCTTGAGGGTCAAGCAGCGGGTGGCTCCTTGCTCTAGAGGTGTGATTCTCGCTTAAGGTGCAAGAGGTGCCGTGTGCAAATCCAGGACGAGCTCGTCTGTGGCTTTGGGAGCGCAGTTCTTAAGGAGTATCCAGCCGTCCTGCTTTCCTTGGCTCAGTCAAACGACATGGTTAGGTAGGACTGACTTTGCCAAAATAGTTCAGTTGGGAGAGCGTTAGACTGAAGATCTAAAGGTCCCTTATTTGATCCAGGCTTTCATTGGACTTGTGAGTGCTTTTTGCACTCCGTCCTGAAGCCCAAGGGTCCGTTGCCTTTGTCGACGCCACCTTCAGAGTTGTTTCTACCCTGCGCCGCTCGGTTCCATGGTGTACCGGTAAGCACTCTGGACTCTGAATCTAGCGATCTGAGTTCAAGTTTTGGTGGAACCTGGACTGAAATGAGGTTGACCTAAATTAAGCTAAATTAAAAGACAGACTTGCTGGGGGATCATTAATAAAGCTGCTCCAACAGAGAGGTAGCGCATGCTGACAAGTTCAATACCCGCCGTCAGGATGCGCTACCATACTTAACACTAGACCAAGATGATTAGTAAGGACAACAGTTCGTGAGGAAACCCGTTTATTTCCTCACCTGAAGGACCGTCCTTTTTACAAGGACCGCTTGATCAAAAGGGCGATTCTTTTTACAGTCTGAAGTACGCAGGGTTATACTAGGAAATTTGCACCCATACATGTCAGTGGATGAGCACCCCCTGTTGATCGGCATAAAAGCAGCACAAGCTTTGCCTAATGGGTCTCCCATCCAACAACAGACCAGGCTGGGGCCTGCTTAGCTTTACTNAAAAGACAGACTTGCTGTGGGATCATTAATAAAGCTGCTCCAACAGAGAGGTAGCGCATGCTGACAAGTTCAATACCCGCCGTCAGGATGCGCTACCATACTTAACACTAGACCAAGATGATTTGTAAGGAAAACAGTTCGTGAGGAAACCCGTTTATTTCCTCACCTGAAGGACCGTCCTTTTTACAAGGACCGCTTGATCAAAAGGTCAATTCTTTTTACAGTCTGAAGTACGCAGGGTTATACTAGGAAATTTGCACCCATACATGTCAGTGGATGAGCACCCCCTGTTGATCGGCATAAAAGCAGCACAAGCTTTGCCTAATGGGTCTCCCATCCAACAACAGACCAGGCTGGGGCCTGCTTAGCTTTACTGAACAAGCAAAATCTAGCTACAGCAGGCAAAGGACATGATTTCCCTATTGGAGCTTGAATACAGATGCTCTAATAGAAGGGTAGCGCATCCTGATAGCCTCAATATGGCCGTCAGGATGCGCTACCATCTTAAACAGTAGGTCAAGTTGATTACATTCATGTCAGGGAATTAGCGCCCCCTGCTGGTCGGACAAATAATAACTGGCACCAGCAGCATTCCAGGTCTTCTCATATTGGTCAGTCACCCAAGTACAGACCAGGCTGTGGTCTCCTTAGGTTTTAGTGAGGAACCAGACTCTGGCTACTGCATGCAAAAGACACACTTGCTGTGGGATCATTAATAAAGCTGCTGCAACAGAGAGGTAGCGCATGCTGACAAGCTCAATACCCGCCGTCAGGATGCGCTACCATACTTAACACTAGGCCAAGATGACTAGTAAGGACAACAGTTCATGAGGATGCCGGTTTATTTCCTCACCTGAAGCACCGTCCTTTTTACAAGGACCGTTTTATCAAAAGGTCGATTCTTTTTACAGTCTGAAGTCCGCAGAGTTATACTATGAAATTTGCACCCATACATGTCAGGGGATGGCCGCCCCCTGTTGATCGGCATAAAAGTAGCACAAGCCTTCCCTAATGGGTCTCCCATCCAAAAGCAGACTAGGCTGGGGCCTGCTTAGTTTTACTGAATAAGCAGAGTCTAGCTACTGCAGGCAAAGGACATGACTTGCCTGTGGGACCTTGATCTGTTGTTGTTCTGTTGCTGTGCTGCAATGTAGCGTTCTGCCGTTTAATTCAGCCTCGTGTCCTTTGCTTTTGACGTGTTAATCAACATTAAACTGGGAAGGCAGGCCATGGCAGTGACGGTACGGCAGAAACGGGCTTCCACCCGGTCACATGAGCCCTTCTTCTACACTTGCCCACTGCAGAAGCGGGATGTCTGAGCGCCTGAAGCCAGGAGTGCAGTGAAGCACATGGCCGGGCGACTGCTAACAACAGGTGGCTCGTTGTTCTAGGGGTATGATTCTCGCTTAGGGTGCGAGAGGTCCCGGGTTCAAATCCCGGACGAGCCCTGAACCCAGCCTGATGTCCGTCGCCCTGGGGTTTTTTGGGCAACATTCGATTAAGAGGGCACCCCAAGCTGGTGGCGAAACGGCAAAAAGGAGTTTTTGCTGTTGTTTTTTGTTTTGTTCGCAGCCATGTGCGTCTTCTGTTTGCATTTGCCAACCACAGGAGAACACGATGGCAGGTGGCTCGTTGGTCTAGGGGTGTGATTCTCGCTTAGAGGTCCCGGGTTCAAATTCCGGACGAGCCTGCCTGCAGCTTCAAAAGCGCTGCTTTCTGCTTTCTTTGGCTCAGTTGCACAGCATCATTAGGTAGGATTGACGTCGTCCTGACGCTCGAGGGTCCGTTGCCTTTCTGGACGCTGCCGTCAGAGTTGTTTCTAACCTGCAAACAGAAGGGCAGACACCGCTGTCACCGCTCGGTTCCGCGATGTAACGATTAGCTCTCTGGACTCCGAATCCAGCGATTCGGGTTTAAACCTTGGTGGAACCTGCTCGTCTACGCCAAAACGCGCTAATCTAGACTGAAACAACGTTGATCTAAATTGAGCTGACTAATATCACCGTTGTCTTCTGCAGACATCGAACAATTGCTCTCCAGTAAAAACAGGATGACGTGTGTGGCTGTGCTGCAGTGTAGTCTTTCAAATGCTGGACGCTTGGCCACGCTTGGTCAACAAACACAGAGGCTAGCTGGCCACCCCCACTCAGTTGTCAACAAAGCCTTTTTAGCCGCGCAGCGCCTGGACGTTGGCCTCTTGCCTAGATGCTTTGATCCTCTGAGCCGCCCTCCCCAGCCCACATGTGCAGGGTGGCGCCGTGGCTTAGTTGGTTAAAGCGCCTGTCTAGTAAACAGGAGATCCTGGGTTCGAATCCCAGCGGTGCCTTTCGGGGGAGCTCTGGCACCTCCTTGGAGGCCGTGGCATTTCTTCCCGCGAACGCAACGCAAACGTTGGTGCAGAGCAGAGCAGCAGCAGGTGGTTTCGTTTGCAAACCAGCCCTCGGCTGTTGCCGAAGAATGTTGGCCCGGGCGGAACCGCCCCAGCAGCGGGGCGCCGTGGCGTAGTTGGTCAAAGCGCCTGTCTTGTAAACAGGAGATCCTGGGTTCGAATCCCAGCGGTGCCTTTCGGGGAGCTCTGGCACCTCCTTGGAGGCCGTGGCTTTTCTTCCCGAGAACGCAACGCAAACGTTGGTGCAGAGCAGCAGCAGGTGGTTTCATTTGCAAACCAGCCCTCGGCTGTTGCCAAAGAATGCTGGCCCAGGCGGAACCATCACGGCAACGGGGCGCCGTGGCTTAGTTGGTTAAAGCGCCTGTCTCGTAAACAGGAGATCCTGGGTTCGAATCCCAGCGGAGCCTTTGGTTGTGCGCCTCAATACAGCAGAGTGCGGGCTTTTCCGAAAAAGGGCGGCAAATGCGGAGCGTGAGGACAGTGGACACTTTCTCTCGCGCCACCACCCCCCTCACCTGCTTTTGAAAGATAGCATCCCAGGCTAACTTAGCTCAGCTGGTCAAAGCGTCTGCCTTGTAAACAGGAGATCATGAGTCCGAATCCCAGCGGTGCCTCTCCACCGGTGGCTGTCGCTGCTTCTACGCTCGCTGTTGGACAGTCGACCCCGAGGACACTGTACGCTTTTGAACCAGGCATCAGTTGTACGGTGACCCGAGGACCTGTCTTTCTGCCCACACAGCGAGCGACTCGACCTGAGCTAGATGGGCACAAATACGGAAGAAAAGCCTTCACGTGGCCCAGCCTGGTGTGCCAACAGGCTCTGTGGCGCAATGGATAGCGCATTGGACTTCTAGGCTGCCGGGAGAGGCCATTCAAAGGTTGTGGGTTTGAGTCCCACCTGAGTCGTGGCTTTTGGCATTTTGTGAAGCCCATACTGCGCAGTGTTGCCCTTGGGCAGCAGAGACCATTTTGAGGCCTCCTGTTCTCAACATACATTGATTTAAAAATCCAGCGATTCGGGTTTAAACCTTGGTGGAACCTGCTCGTTCCTTTGACGGGCATCGCTCGTTACTGAAGAGTCTACGCCACAACGCCAAAACGCGCTAATCTAGACTGAAACAACGTTGACCTAAACTGAGCTGACTAATATCACCGTTGTCTTCCGCAGACCTCGAACAATTGCTCTCCAGTAAAACCAGGATGACGTGTGTGGCTGTGCTGCAATGTAGCCTTGTGCCATTTAATTCAGCCTCGTGTCCTTTGCTTTTGACATGT
>VONZ01003639.1:5000-10000 GCA_012976165.1 Labeo catla | reverse complement strand
AAAGCAGACTAGGCTGGGGCCTGCTTAGCTTTACTGAATAAGCAGAGTCTAACTACTGCAGGCAAAGGACATGACTTGCTTGTGGGACCTTGATCTGTTGTTGTTCTGTTGCTGTGCTGCAATGTAGCGTTCTGCCGTTTAATTCAGCCTCGTGTCCTTTGCTTTTGACGTGTTAATCAACATTAAACTGGGAAGGCAGGCCATGGCAGTGACGGTACGGCAGAAACGGGCTTCCACCCGGTCACATGAGCCCTTCTTCTACACTTGCCAACTGCAGAAGCGGGATGTCTGAGCGCCTGAAGCCAGGAGTGCAGTGAAGCACATGGCCGGGCGACTGCTAACAACAGGTGGCTCGTTGGTCTAGGGGTATGATTCTCGCTTAGGGTGCGAGAGGTCCCGGGTTCAAATCCCGGACGAGCCCTGAACCCAGCCTGATGTCCGTCGCCCTGGTGTTTTTTGGGCAACATTCGATTAAGATGGTGGCGAAACGGCAAAAAGGAGTTTTTGCTGTTGTTTTTTGTTTTGTTCGCAGCCATGTGCGTCTTCTGTTTGCATTTGCCAACCACAGGAGAACACGACGGCAGGTGGCTCGTTGGTCTAGGGGTGTGATTCTCGCTTAGAGGTCCCGGGTTCAAATTCCGGACGAGCCCGCCTGCAGCTTCAAAAGCGCTGCTTTCTGCTTTCTTTGGCTCAGTTGCACAGCATCATTAGGTAGGATTGACGTCGTCCTGACGCTCGAGGGTCCGTTGCCTTTCTGGACGCTGCCGTCAGAGTTGTTTCTACCCTGCAAACAGAAGGGCAGACACCGCTGTCACCGCTCGGTTCCGCGATGTAACGATTAGCTCTCTGGACTCCGAATCCAGCGATTCGGGTTTAAACCTTGGTGGAACCTGCTCGTTCCTTTGACGGGCAGCGCTCGTTACTGAAGAGTCTACGCCACAACGCCAAAACGCGCTAATCTAGACTGAAACAACGTTGACCTAAACTGAGCTGACTAATATCACCGTTGTCTTCCGCAGACCTCGAACAATTGCTCTCCAGTAAAAACAGGATGACGTGTGTGGCTGTGCTGCAATGTAGCCTTGTGCCATTTAATTCAGCCTCGTGTCCTTTGCTTTTGACATGTTAATCAACATTAAACTGAGAAAGCAGGCCATGGTAGTGAAGGTACGGCAGAAACGGGCTTCTCAGAAATCCACCCAGTCACATGTGCCCTTCTTCTACACTTGCCAACTGCAGAAGCGGGATGTCTGAGCGCCTGAAGGCAGGAGCGCAGTGAAGCACATGGCCGCTAGAGATAGGTGGCTCGTTGGTCTAGGGGTATGATTCTCGCTTAGGGTGCGAGAGGTCCCGGGTTCAAATCCCGTATGAGCCCGCCTGCAGCTTCGAATGCACTGCTTTCTTTGGCTCAGTTGAACAGCATCATTAGGTAGGATTGACGTCATCCTGCTTGTGGTCTTTCAGTGTCGGTTAGAGAGCGGCGCAATGGCCTTTGGTGCCGTTGCTCAGTTGGGAGAGCGTTAGACTGAAGGTCCTGGGTTTTGCACTCCGTCCAGATGCTCGAGGGTCCGTCGCCTTTTGGGTTTAAAGCGATTCGGGTTTAAAACTTGGTGGAACCTGCTCGGTCCTTTGACTGCTCGTTACTGAAGAATCTACGCCACAACACCAAAACGAGCTAATCTATACTGAAACAACGGTAACCTAAATTGAGCTGACTAATAGCACCGTTGTCTTCTGCAGACATCGAACAATTGCTCTCCGCAGGCAACACGGTGGCTCGTTGGTCTAGGGGTATGATTCTCGAGAGGTCCCGGGTTCAAATCCCGGACGAGCCCGTCTGCAGCTTTGAAAACCTCGTTTTAGAGGATTAGCCGTCAATCCCGCTTTCTTTACCAGGAGCGCAGTGAAGTACGGCCTTGAGCGTCAAGCAGCGGGTGGCTCCTTGCTCTAGAGGTGTGATTCTCGCTTAAGGTGCAAGAGGTGCCGTGTGCAAATCCAGGACGAGCTCGTCTGTGGCTTTGGGAGCGCAGTTCTTAAGGAGTATCCAGCCGTCCTGCTTTCCTTGGCTCAGTCGAACGACATGGTTAGGTAGGACTGACTTTGCCAAAATAGTTCAGTTGGGAGAGCGTTAGACTGAAGATCTAAAGGTCCCTTATTTGATCCAGGCTTTCATTGGACTTGTGAGTGCTTTTTGCACTCCGTCCTGAAGCCCAAGGGTCCGTTGCCTTTGTCGACGCCACCTTCAGAGTTGTTTCTACCCTGCGCCGCTCGGTTCCATGGTGTAACGGTAAGCACTCTGGACTCTGAATCTAGCGATCTGAGTTCAAGTTTTGGTGGAACCTGGACTGAAATGAGGTTGACCTAAATTAAGCTAAATTAAAAGACAGACTTGCTGTGGGATCATTAATAAAGCTGCTCCAACAGAGAGGTAGCGCATGCTGACAAGTTCAATACCCGCCGTCAGGATGCGCTACCATACTTAACACTAGACCAAGATGATTAGTAAGGACAACAGTTCGTGAGGAAACCCGTTTATTTCCTCACCTGAAGGACCGTCCTTTTTACAAGGACCGCTTGATCAAAAGGTCGATTCTTTTTACAGTCTGAAGTACGCAGGGTTATACTAGGAAATTTGCACCCATACATGTCAGTGGATGAGCACCCCCTGTTGATCAGCATAAAAGCAGCACAAGCTTTGCCTAATGGGTCTCCCATCCAACAACAGACCAGGCTGGGGCCTGCTTAGCTTTACTGAACAAGCAAAATCTAGCTACTGCAGGCAAAGGACATGATTTCCCTATTGGAGCTTGAATACAGATGCTCTAATAGAAGGGTAGCGCATCCTGATAGCCTCAAAAGGCCGTCAGGATGCGCTACCATCTTAAACAGTAGGTCAAGTTGATTACATTCATGTCAGGGAATTAGCGCCCCCTGCTGGTCGGCCAAATAATAACTGGCACCCGCAGCATTCCAGGTCTTCTCATATTGGTCAGTCACCCAAGTACAGACCAGGCTGTGGTCTCCTTAGGTTTTAGTGAGGAACCAGACTCTGGCTACTGCATGCAAAAGACACACTTGCTGTGGGATCATTAATAAAGCTGCTCCAACAGAGAGGTAGCGCATGCTGACAAGCTCAATACCCGCCGTCAGGCTGCGCTACCATACTTAACACTAGGCCAAGATGACTAGTAAGGACAACAGTTCATGAGGATGCCTGTTTATTTCCTCACCTGAAGCACCGTCCTTTTTACAAGGACCGTTTTATCAAAAGGTCGATTCTTTTTACAGTCTGAAGTCCGCAGAGTTATACTAGGAAATTTGCACCCATACATGTCAGGGGATGGCCGCCCCCTGTTGATCGGCATAAAAGTAGCACAAGCCTTCCCTAATGGGTCTCCCATCCAAAAGCAGACTAGGCTGGGGCCTGCTTAGTTTTACTGAATAAGCAGAGTCTAGCTACTGCAGGCAAAGGACATGACTTGCCTGTGGGACCTTGATCTGTTGTTGTTCTGTTGCTGTGCTGCAATGTAGCGTTCTGCCGTTTAATTCAGCCTCGTGTCCTTTGCTTTTGACGTGTTAATCAACATTAAACTGGGAAGGCAGGCCATGGCAGTGACGGTACGGCAGAAACGGGCTTCCACCCGGTCACATGAGCCCTTCTTCTACACTTGCCAACTGCAGAAGCGGGATGTCTGAGCGCCTGAAGCCAGGAGTGCAGTGAAGCCAGCAACTGCTAACAACAGGTGGCTCGTTGGTCTAGGGGTATGATTCTCACTTAGGGTGCGAGAGGTCCCGGGTTCAAATCCCGGACGAACCCTGAACCCAGCCTGATGTCCGTCGCCCTGGTGTTTTTTGGGCAACATTCGATTAAGAGGGCACCCCAAGCTCGTGGCGAAACGGCAAAAAGGAGTTTTTGCTGTTGTTTTTTGTTTTGTTCGCAGCCATGTGCGTCTTCTGTTTGCATTTGCCAACCACAGGAGAACACGACGGCAGGTGGCTCGTTGGTCTAGGGGTGTGATTCTCGCTTAGAGGTCCCGGGTTCAAATTCCTGACGAGCCCGCCTGCAGCTTCAAAAGCGCTGCTTTCTGCTTTCTTTGGCTCAGTTGCACAGCATCATTAGGTAGGATTGACGTCGTCCTGACGCTCGAGGGTCCGTTGCCTTTCTGGACGCTGCCGTCAGAGTTGTTTCTACCCTGCAAACAGAAGGGCAGACACCGCTGGCACCGCTCGGTTCCGCGATGTAACGATTAGCTCTCTGGACTCCGAATCCAGCGATTCGGGTTTAAACCTTGGTGGAACCTGCTCGTCTACGCCAAAACGCGCTAATCTAGACTGAAACAACGTTGATCTAAATTGAGCTGACTAATATCACCGTTGTCTTCTGCAGACATCGAACAATTGCTCTCCAGTAAAAACAGGATGACGTGTGTGGCTGTGCTGCAGTGTAGTCTTTCAAATGCTGGACGCTTGGCCACGCTTGGTCAACAAACACAGAGGCTAGCTGGCCACCCCCACTCAGTTGGCAACAAAGCCTTTTTAGCCGCGCAGCGCCTGGACGTTGGCCTCTTGCCTAGATGCTTTGATCCTCTGAGCCGCCCTCCCCAGCCCACATGTGCAGGGTGGCGCCGTGGCTTAGTTGGTTAAAGCGCCTGTCTAGTAAACAGGAGATCCTGGGTTCGAATCCCAGCGGTGCCTTTCGGGGGAGCTCTGGCACCTCCTTGGAGGCCGTGGCATTTCTTCCCGAGAACGCAACGCAAACGTTGGTGCAGAGCAGAGCAGCAGCAGGTGGTTTCGTTTGCAAACCAGCCCTCGGCTGTTGCCGAAGAATGTTGGCCCGGGCGGAACCGCCCCAGCAGCGGGGCGCCGTGGCGTAGTTGGTCAAAGCGCCTGTCTTGTAAACAGGAGATCCTGGGTTCGAATCCCAGCGGTGCCTTTCGGGGAGCTCTGGCACCTCCTTGGAGGCCGTGGCTTTTCTTCCCGAGAACGCAACGCAAACGTTG
>VONZ01003639.1:0-2500 GCA_012976165.1 Labeo catla | reverse complement strand
CTTGCCAACTGCAGAAGCGGGTTGTCTGAGCGCCTGAAGGCAGGAGCGCAGTGAAGCACATGGCCGCTAGAGATAGGCTGTTAGACTGAAGGTCCTGGGTTTTGCACTCCGTCCAGATGCTCGAGGGGCCGTCGCCTTTTGGGTTTAAAGCGATTCGGGTTTAAAACTTGGTGGAACCTGCTCGGTCCTTTGACTGCTCGTTACTGAAGAATCTACGCCACAACACCAAAACGAGCTAATCTATACTGAAACAACGGTAACCTAAATTGAGCTGACTAATAGCACCGTTGTCTTCTGCAGACATCGAACAATTGCTCTCCGCGGGCAACACAGTGGCTCGTTGGTCTAGGGGTATGATTCTCGCTTCGGGTGCGAGAGGTCCCGGGTTCAAATCCCGGACGAGCCCGTCTGCAGCTTTGAAAACCTCGTTTTAGAGGATTAGCCGTCAATCCCGCTTTCTTTACCAGGAGCGCAGTGAAGTACGGCCTTGAGCGTCAAGCAGCGGGTGGCTCCTTGCTCTAGAGGTGTGATTCTCGCTTAAGGTGCAAGAGGTGCCGTGTGCAAATCCAGGACGAGCTCGTCTGTGGCTTTGGGAGCGCAGTTCTTAAGGAGTATCCAGCCGTCCTGCTTTCCTTGGCTCAGTCGAACGACATGGTTAGGTAGGACTGACTTTGCCAAAATAGTTCAGTTGGGAGAGCGTTAGACTGAAGATCTAAAGGTCCCTTATTTGATCCAGGCTTTCATTGGACTTGTGAGTGCTTTTTGCACTCCGTCCTGAAGCCCAAGGGTCCGTTGCCTTTGTCGACGCCACCTTCAGAGTTGTTTCTACCCTGCGCCGCTCGGTTCCATGGTGTAACGGTAAGCACTCTGGACTCTGAATCTAGCGATCTGAGTTCAAGTTTTGGTGGAACCTGGACTGAAATGAGGTTGACCTAAATTAAGCTAAATTAAAAGACAGACTTGCTGTGGGATCATTAATAAAGCTGCTCCAACAGAGAGGTAGCGCATGCTGACAAGTTCAATACCGCCGTCAGGATGCGCTACCATACTTAACACTAGACCAAGATGATTAGTAAGGACAACAGTTCGTGAGGAAACCCGTTTATTTCCTCACCTGAAGGACCGTCCTTTTTACAAGGACCGCTTGATCAAAAGGTCGATTCTTTTTACAGTCTGAAGTACGCAGGGTTATACTAGGAAATTTGCACCCATACATGTCAGTGGATGAGCACCCCCTGTTGATCGGCATAAAAGCAGCACAAGCTTTGCCTAATGGGTCTCCCATCCAACAACAGACCAGGCTGGGGCCTGCTTAGCTTTACTGAACAAGCAAAATCTAGCTACTGCAGGCAAAGGACATGATTTCCCTATTGGAGCTTGAATACAGATGCTCTAATAGAAGGGTAGCGCATCCTGATAGCCTCAATATGGCCGTCAGGATGCGCTACCATCTTAAACAGTAGGTCAAGTTGATTACATTCATGTCAGGGAATTAGCGCCCCCTGCTGGTCGGCCAAATAATAACTGGCACCAGCAGCATTCCAGGTCTTCTCATATTGGTCAGTCACCCAAGTACAGACCAGGCTGTGGTCTCCTTAGGTTTTAGTGAGGAACCAGACTCTGGCTACTGCATGCAAAAGACACACTTGCTGTGGGATCATTAATAAAGCTGCTCCAACAGAGAGGTAGCGCATGCTGACAAGCTCAATACCCGCCGTCAGGCTGCGCTACCATACTTAACACTAGGCCAAGATGACTAGTAAGGACAACAGTTCATGAGGATGCCTGTTTATTTCCTCACCTGAAGCACCGTCCTTTTTACAAGGACCGTTTTATCAAAAGGGCGATTCTTTTTACAGTCTGAAGTCCGCAGAGTTATACTAGGAAATCTGCATCCATACATGTCAGGGGATGGCCGCCCCCTGTTGATCGGCATAAAAGTAGCACAAGCCTTCCCTAATGGGTCTCCCATCCAAAAGCAGACTAGGCTGGGGCCTGCTTAGCTTTACTGAATAAGCAGAGTCTAGCTACTGCAGGCAAAGGACATGACTTGCCTGTGGGACCTTGATCTGTTGTTGTTCTGTTGCTGTGCTGCAATGTAGCGTTCTGCCGTTTAATTCAGCCTCGTGTCCTTTGCTTTTGACGTGTTAATCAACATTAAACTGGGAAGGCAGGCCATGGCAGTGACGGTACGGCAGCAACGGGCTTCCACCCGGTCACATGAGCCCTTCTTCTACACTTGCCAACTGCAGAAGCGGGATGTCTGAGCGCCTGAAGCCAGGAGTGCAGTGAAGCACATGGCCGGGCGACTGCTAACAACAGGTGGCTCGTTGGTCTAGATTCTCGCTTAGGGTGCGAGAGGTCCCGGGTTCAAATCCCGGACGAGCCCTGAACCCAGCCTGATATCCGTCGCCCTGGTGTTTTTTGGGCAACATTCGATTAAGATGGTGGCGAAACGGCAAAAAGGAGTTTTTGCTGTTGTTTTTTGTTTTGTTCGCAG
>VONZ01003638.1:0-18646 GCA_012976165.1 Labeo catla | reverse complement strand
GAAATCATTTGCCTGTAACATCGCCGTTATACGGAGAGCGAGCAACGCTACATTTCAACAACTGAGAGCGAGTTTCATAGGCAATTGACGAATAGAAATAGATCTAGCGTGGCTCTGAAAAATCGGGGAGAGGGGGTTGGTCAATATCGAAAGTCTCAATCCTTTAAGAACTAAAGTGCATCTCATCCTCATGCCACCATTGAACCACCAATGCCCCAACTGCTGCCGGGAGGTGCGCAAGGTTGAAAACACAGCTGGAGCTCTCTTAAGCAAAAGGGGCTCTAGATTGAAGGCTTGTCTGAAAGAACCACAGCATGACGTAAAAGAGCACAGTCGCTGCATTGGCCGGGAATCGGACCCGGGTTTCCCGCGTGGCAGGCGAGAATTCTACCACTGAACCACCAATGCCCAACAGGCTTGCGTCAATGCTCAAGGACAGAAATGCAGTTGGATCTCCTTTACCGTTGTTCTCAGCCACTTTGGTGCATTTCTCGAAATCATCTTTAACAGTTGTAAGCCAGTAGGTTCTTTTCTTAAAACAGTTTGTTCCAGCTACACCATGCAATGTATTACCCGCAAAAGCTTGCAACGTTCTCAAAATCCTCAGTTCATCACTCCCAAGTAAATTTTTATGTCAGTGAACATATCGGTGCCATCAGAACGAAAAGTCTTTGTGTGGTTGTTCACAAACAAAATAGTCAAAGTTTAACCTGGTCTCATTAATAACAGTAAACCCCTTTACCGCTGATTGTTGATGTGTTGGTTTATAGGTAAGAGGAAGAGTAGGACCCGATTTTGAAACAATTTTTCTCCCTTTTTAACCAGGGTAAAATCACTCTGTACACCGCTAAACAACAACTGGAGAGATAAACGTGGACCAAGTTTCACTCTGGCATTTGATCAACACAAAATGGACTCGTGAGTCTCTGAATAAGGGTAGCCACACTGAAAAATTGCCTACAGAACTGATCACGCAACAGTCGTTAGTGGTACACGACTGGAAGGGCAGATGAAGCTCCTTTAAGCTAACTATGCTTCAGCTTTAAGGATCGTTTAAGAAAAGGAGCTACACGTCTGACATAACAAAACAAGCATCCTGCATTGGCCGGGAATCAGACCCGGGTCTCCCGCGTGGCAGGCGAGAATTCTACCACTGAACCACCAATGCTGGAGGAAGAGAAAAATCATTGGGCAGCAGCATCGCCGTCACGGGGGGGTGACAGCAACGATGCTAAATTTCAACAACTAAGAGATAACCAGAGCAAGTTTCGTAGGCATTTGAGAAATAGAAATGGATCTAGTCTGTCTCTGAAAAATCGGGGGGAGGGGGTTGGTCAGTGTCAAAAATCTCAATCCTTTAAGAACTAGAGTGCGTCTCATCCTCATGGACTGTAAATTCAGATTTTTCACTCTTGTTGAGATGTTAATTCTCGCCTTTCCACCAACAATCACTGCATGTTCTGAAGATCGCCTAGTGGGGACACAGGTTACATGTGGTTTGACACTAGTGCGTTACTACGTCCTCTGCTCGTAGCGCTTCGTCATAGGCATCTCTTCATTACAGACGCTTTTGCAGTTTATCTGACGTCACTTAGGTCACCGCAGTAACCCCATGCTTCGGTGTTTTTCGCGACTCGTACAAAGGTCCGTTTACTGTCACTAACGAGCCAACCCTGACCTCTGTCTGCCAGCTGTAAAGGCTGGAATTCCTTCACAGGTGCTTGAGCACAATTGCTTATAATTCACCGAACAAGCATGAAAACCACGCTCAAAGCGTTTCCATGAATCATCTGTACAGTTAGTTGTGATTGGACAGTTATCTTCAACATGCAGCAGGCTGAAAGATATACTCTTTGGCTGAGTTTAAATATGCATACGTCATGTATCGAATATGCTCGACTGCCTCAACTAGATGCGCAAGGTTGGAAATGCAGCTGGAGCTCCTTCAAGCCAATAAGGCCCATTTTAAAGAACCACACCCGCCTTACTTAAAAGAACGTTCTCCCTGCGTTGGCCGGGAATCGGACCCGGGCCCTCACAACGCCCTTGGACGAATAATGGTGCAGGACGTTATGCCTGAAAAGGGGGGATGGGTGCTGGAGCTCTGCTAAATAAATTTCTAATTGTGTATTTACTTGGAACCAGGCTAACGAAGCCACGCTGAAAAACACGGACAGAATGGATATCAGGAGAGCTCTTTGTGGCAGACACAGATGGATCTCCTTCGAGCAAATTCAGATTAAAGCACATAACGCACACAAATGACATGGCAAACTGCATTGCCCGGGAATCGAACCCGGGTCTCCCGCGTGGGAGGCGAAAATTCTACCACTGAACCACCAATGCACCAACTGTTACCGGGAGGTGCGCAAGGTGGGAAACGCAGCTGGAGCTCCCTTAAGCAAAAGGGGCTCTAGATTGAAGGCTTGTCTGAAAGAACCACAGCCTGACGTAAAAGAGCGCAGTCGCTGCATTGGCTGGGAATCGGACCCGGGTCTCCCGCGTGGCAGGCGAGAATTCTACCCCTGCGCCACCAATGCTCGAGGGGCTGTGCGTGAAATCATTTGCCTGTAACATCGCCGTTATAAGGAGAGCGAGCAACGCTACATTTCAACACCTGAGAGCGAGTTTCATAAGCAATTGACGAATAGAAATAGATCTAGCGTGGCTCTGAAAAATCGGGGAGAGGGGGTTGGTCAATATCGAAAGTCTCAATCCTTTAAGAACTAAAGTGCATCTCATCCTCATGCCACCATTGAACCACCAATGCCCCAACTGTTACCGGGAGGTGCGCAAGGTTGGAAACGCAGCTGGAGCTCCCTTAAGCAAAAGGGGCTCTAGATTGAAGGCTTGTCTGAAAGAACCACAGCCTGATGTAAAAGAGCGCAGTCGCTGCATTGGCTGGGAATCGGACCCGGGTCTCCCGCGTGCCAGGCGAGAATTCTACCACTGAACCACCAACGCTCGAGGGGCTGTGCGTGAAATCATTTGTCTGTAACATCGCCGTTATAAGGAGAGCGAGCAACGCTACATTTCAACACCTGAGAGCGAGTTTCATAGGCAATTGACGAATAGAAATAGATCTAGCGTGGCTCTGAAAAATCGGGGAGAGGGGGTTGGTCAATATCGAAAGTCTCAATCCTTTAAGAACTAAAGTGCATCTCATCCTCATGCCACCATTGAACCACCAATGCCCCAACTGCTGCCGGGAGGTGCGCAAGGTTGAAAACACAGCTGTAGCTCCCTTAAGCAAAAGGGGCTCTAGATTGAAGGCTTGTCTGAAAGAACCACAGCATGACGTAAAAGAGCGCAGTCGCTGCATTGGCCGGGAATCGGACCCGGGTCTCCCGCGTGGCAGGCGAGAATTCTACCACTGAACCACCAATGCCCAACAGGCTTGCGCCAATGCTCAAGGACAGAAATGCAGTTGTATCTCCTTTACCGTTGTTCTCAGCCACTTTGGTGCATTTCTCGAAATCATCTTTAACAGTTGTAAGCAAGTAGGTTCTTTTCTTAAAACAGTTTGTTCAAGCTACACCATGCAATGTATTACCCGCAAAAGCTTGCAACGTTCTCAAAATCCTCAGTTCATCACTCCCAAGTAAATTTTTATGTCAGTGAACATATCGGTGCCATCAGAACGAAAAGTCTTTGTGTGGTTGTTCACAAACAAAATAGTCAAAAGTTTAACCCGGGTCTCACAATAACAGTAAACCCCGTCGCTGATTGCTGATGTAAGCTGGCTTGTGGTAAGAGATGGAAGAGTAGGACCTGATTTTGAAACAATTTTTCTCCTTTTTTTTAACCAGGGTAAAATCGCCCTGTGCTACCGTTAAACAACTGAGAGATAAACGGACCAAGTTTCACGGGCATTTGACGAACACAAATGGACTCGTGAGTCTCTGAATAAGGGTAGCCACGCTGAAAAATTGCCTACAGAACTGATCACGCAACAGTCGTTAGTGGTACACGGCTGGAAGGGCAGATGAAGCTCCTTTAAGCTAACTATGCTTCAGCTTTAAGGATCGTTTAAGAAAAGGAGCTACACGTCTGACATAACAAAACAAGCATCCTGCATTGGCCGGGAATCGGACCCGGGTCTCCCGCGTGGCAGGCGAGAATTCTACCACTGAACCACCAATGCTCGAGGAAGAGAAAAATCATTGGGCAGCAGCATCGCCGTCACGGGGGGGTGACAGCAACGATGCTAAATTTCAACAACTAAGAGATAACCAGAGCAAGTTTCGTAGGCATTTGACAAATAGAAATGGATCTAGTCTGTCTCTGAAAAATCGGGGGGAGGGGGTTGGTCAGTGTCAAAAATCTCAATCCTTTAAGAACTAGAGTGCGTCTCATCCTCATGGACTGCACCAGATTTTTCACTTCTTGTTGGGAGATGTTACCCCGCTCTTCCACCAATTCACTTGCATGTTCTGGAAGACGTCTGGGTGGGGGGACACAGGGTTACATGTGGTTTGACACTAGCAAGATGATAAGCGGTCCTTCTGCGGCCCGTAGCGCTGTCATAGGCATCTTTCATTACAGACGCTGCAGTTTATCGGACGTTCACGCAGGTCAGCAGTAACCCCAGACATGTTTCTTCTGGTGTTTTTCTGACTCGGTACAAAGGTCCGTTTACTGTCATCAATTTGTTTTAACCCTGACCTTTCCTGTCTGCCAGCTGTAAAGGCTGGACTTTTCCACAGGTGCTTGAGCAATAATTGCTTATAATTCACTGAACAAGCATGAAAATCATCGTTCAAAGCGTTTCCATGAATCATCTGTACAGTTAGTTGTGATTGGACAGTTATCTTCAACATGCAGCATGCTGAAAGATATACTCTTTGGCTGAGTTTAAATATGCATACGTCATGTATCGAATATGCTCGACTGCCTCAACTAGATGCGCAAGGTTGGAAATGCAGCTGGAGCTCCTTCAAGCCAATAAGGCCCATTTTAAAGAACCACACACGCCTTACTTAAAAGAACGTTCTCCCTGCGTTGGCCGGGAATCGGACCCGGGCCCTCACAACGCCCTTGGACGAATAATGGTGCAGGACGTTATGCCTGAAAAGGGGGGATGGGTGCTGGAGCTCTGCTAAATGAATTTCTAATTGTGTATTTACTTGGAACCAGGCTAACGAAGCCACGCTGAAAAACACGGACAGAATGGATATCAGGAGAGCTCTTCGTGGCAGACACAGATGGATCTCCTTCGAGCAAATTCAGATTAAAGCACATAACGCACACAAATGACATGGCAAACTGCATTGCCCGGGAATCGAACCCGGGTCTCCCGCGTGGGAGGCGAAAATTCTACCACTGAACCACCAATGCACCAACTGTTACCGGGAGGTGCGCAAGGTTGGAAACGCAGCTGGAGCTCCCTTAAGCAAAAGGGGCTCTAGATTGAAGGCTTGTCTGAAAGAACCACAGCCTGACGTAAAAGAGCGCAGTCGCTGCATTGGCTGGGAATCGGACCCGGGTCTCCCGCGTGCCAGGCGAGAATTCTACCACTGAACCACCAATGCTCGAGGGGCTGTGCGTGAAATCATTTGCCTGTAACATCGCCGTTATAAGGAGAGCGAGCAACGCTACATTTCAACACTCCTCAGTTCATCACTCCCAAGTAAATTTTTATGTCAGTGAACATATCGGTGCCATCAGAACGAAAAGTCTTTGTGTGGTTGTTCACAAACAAAATAGTCAAAAGTTTAACCCGGGTCTCACAATAACAGTAAACCCCGTCGCTGATTGCTGATGTAAGCTGGCTTGTGGTAAGAGATGGAAGAGTAGGACCTGATTTTGAAACAATTTTTCTCCTTTTTTTTAACCAGGGTAAAATCGCCCTGTGCTACCGTTAAACAACTGAGAGATAAACGGACCAAGTTTCACGGGCATTTGACGAACACAAATGGACTCGTGAGTCTCTGAATAAGGGTAGCCACGCTGAAAAATTGCCTACAGAACTGATCACGCAACAGTTGTTAGTGGTACACGGCTGGAAGGGCAGATGAAGCTCCTTTAAGCTAACTATGCTTCAGCTTTAAGGATCGTTTAAGAAAAGGAGCTACACGTCTGACATAACAAAACAAGCATCCTGCATTGGCCGGGAATCGGACCCGGGTCTCCCGCGTGGCAGGCGAGAATTCTACCACTGAACCACCAATGCTCGAGGAAGAGAAAAATCATTGGGCAGCAGCATCGCCGTCACGGGGGGGGTGACAGCAACAATGCTAAATTTCAACAACTAAGAGATAACCAGAGCAAGTTTCGTAGGCATTTGACAAATAGAAATGGATCTAGTCTGTCTCTGAAAAATCGGGGGGAGGGGGTTGGTCAGTGTCAAAAATCTCAATCCTTTAAGAACTAGAGTGCGTCTCATCCTCATGGACTGCACCAGATTTTTCACTTCTTGTTGGGAGATGTTACCCCGCTCTTCCACCAATTCACTTGCATGTTCTGGAAGACGTCTGGGTGGGGGGACACAGGGTTACATGTGGTTTGACACTAGCAAGATGATAAGCGGTCCTTCTGCGGCCCGTAGCGCTGTCATAGGCATCTTTCATTACAGACGCTGCAGTTTATCGGACGTTCACGCAGGTCAGCAGTAACCCCAGACATGTTTCTTCTGGTGTTTTTCTGACTCGGTACAAAGGTCCGTTTACTGTCATCAATTTGTTTTAACCCTGACCTTTCCTGTCTGCCAGCTGTAAAGGCTGGACTTTTCCACAGGTGCTTGAGCAATAATTGCTTATAATTCACTGAACAAGCATGAAAATCATCGTTCAAAGCGTTTCCATGAATCATCTGTACAGTTAGTTGTGATTGGACAGTTATCTTCAACATGCAGCATGCTGAAAGATATACTCTTTGGCTGAGTTTAAATATGCATACGTCATGTATCGAATATGCTCGACTGCCTCAACTAGATGCGCAAGGTTGGAAATGCAGCTGGAGCTCCTTCAAGCCAATAAGGCCCATTTTAAAGAACCACACACGCCTTACTTAAAAGAACGTTCTCCCTGCGTTGGCCGGGAATCGGACCCGGGCCCTCACAACGCCCTTGGACGAATAATGGTGCAGGACGTTATGCCTGAAAAGGGGGGATGGGTGCTGGAGCTCTGCTAAATAAATTTCTAATTGTGTATGTACTTGGAACCAGGCTAACGAAGCCACGCTGAAAAACACGGACAGAATGGATATCAGGAGAGCTCTTCGTGGCAGACACAGATGGATCTCCTTCGAGCAAATTCAGATTAAAGCACATAATGCACACAAATGACATTGCAAACTGCATTGCCCGGGAATCGAACCCGGGTCTCCCGCGTGGGAGGCGAGAATTCTACCACTGAACCACCAATGCCCAACAGGCTTGCGCCAATGCTCAAGGACAGAAATGCAGTTGGATCTCCTTTACCGTTGTTCTCAGCCACTTTGGTGCATTTCTCGAAATCATCTTTAACAGTTGTAAGCCAGTAGGTTCTTTTCTTAAAACAGTTTGTTCAAGCTACACCATGCAATGTATTACCCGCAAAAGCTTGCAACGTTCTCAAAATCCTCAGTTCATCACTCCCAAGTAAATTTTTATGTCAGTGAACATATCGGTGCCATCAGAACGAAAAGTCTTTGTGTGGTTGTTCACAAACAAAATAGTCAAAAGTTTAACCCGGGTCTCACAATAACAGTAAACCCCGTCGCTGATTGCTGATGTAAGCTGGCTTGTGGTAAGAGATGGAAGAGTAGGACCTGATTTTGAAACAATTTTTCTCCTTTTTTTTAACCAGGGTAAAATCGCCCTGTGCTACCGTTAAACAACTGAGAGATAAACGGACCAAGTTTCACGGGCATTTGACGAACACAAATGGACTCGTGAGTCTCTGAATAAGGGTAGCCACGCTGAAAAATTGCCTACAGAACTGATCACGCAACAGTCGTTAGTGGTACACGGCTGGAAGGGCAGATGAAGCTCCTTTAAGCTAACTATGCTTCAGCTTTAAGGATCGTTTAAGAAAAGGAGCTACACGTCTGACATAACAAAACAAGCATCCTGCATTGGCCGGGAATCGGACCCGGGTCTCCCGCGTGGCAGGCGAGAATTCTACCACTGAACCACCAATGCTCGAGGAAGAGAAAAATCATTGGGCAGCAGCATCGCCGTCACGGGGGGGTGACAGCAACGATGCTAAATTTCAACAACTAAGAGATAACCAGAGCAAGTTTCGTAGGCATTTGACAAATAGAAATGGATCTAGTCTGTCTCTGAAAAATCGGGGGGAGGGGGTTGGTCAGTGTCAAAAATCTCAATCCTTTAAGAACTAGAGTGCGTCTCATCCTCATGGACTGCACCAGATTTTTCACTTCTTGTTGGGAGATGTTACCCCGCTCTTCCACCAATTCACTTGCATGTTCTGGAAGACGTCTGGGTGGGGGGACACAGGGTTACATGTGGTTTGACACTAGCAAGATGATAAGCGGTCCTTCTGCGGCCCGTAGCGCTGTCATAGGCATCTTTCATTACAGACGCTGCAGTTTATCGGACGTTCACGCAGGTCAGCAGTAACCCCAGACATGTTTCTTCTGGTGTTTTTCTGACTCGGTACAAAGGTCCGTTTACTGTCATCAATTTGTTTTAACCCTGACCTTTCCTGTCTGCCAGCTGTAAAGGCTGGACTTTTCCACAGGTGCTTGAGCAATAATTGCTTATAATTCACTGAACAAGCATGAAAATCATCGTTCAAAGCGTTTCCATGAATCATCTGTACAGTTAGTTGTGATTGGACAGTTATCTTCAACATGCAGCATGCTGAAAGATATACTCTTTGGCTGAGTTTAAATATGCATACGTCATGTATCGAATATGCTCGACTGCCTCAACTAGATGCGCAAGGTTGGAAATGCAGCTGGAGCTCCTTCAAGCCAATAAGGCCCATTTTAAAGAACCACACACGCCTTACTTAAAAGAACGTTCTCCCTGCGTTGGCCGGGAATCGGACCCGGGCCCTCACAACGCCCTTGGACGAATAATGGTGCAGGACGTTATGCCTGAAAAGGGGGGATGGGTGCTGGAGCTCTGCTAAATGAATTTCTAATTGTGTATTTACTTGGAACCAGGCTAACGAAGCCACGCTGAAAAACACGGACAGAATGGATATCAGGAGAGCTCTTCGTGGCAGACACAGATGGATTCCTTCGAGCAAATTCAGATTAAAGCACATAACGCACACAAATGACATGGCAAACTGCATTGCCCGGGAATCGAACCCGGGTCTCCCGCGTGGGAGGCGAAAATTCTACCACTGAACCACCAATGCACCAACTGTTACCGGGAGGTGCGCAAGGTTGGAAACGCAGCTGGAGCTCCCTTAAGCAAAAGGGGCTCTAGATTGAAGGCTTGTCTGAAAGAACCACAGCCTGACGTAAAAGAGCGCAGTCGCTGCATTGGCTGGGAATCGGACCCGGGTCTCCCGCGTGGCAGGCGAGAATTCTACCACTGAACCACCAATGCTCGAGGGGCTGTGCGTGAAATCATTTGCCTGTAACATCGCCGTTATAAGGAGAGCGAGCAACGCTACATTTCAACACCTGACAGCGAGTTTCATAGGCAATTGACGAATAGAAATAGATCTAGCGTGGCTCTGAAAAATCGGGGAGAGGGGGTTGGTCAATATCGAAAGTCTCAATCCTTTAAGAACTAAAGTGCATCTCATCCTCATGCCACCATTGAACCACCAATGCCCCAACTGCTGCCGGGAGGTGCGCAAGGTTGAAAACACAGCTGGAGCTCCCTTAAGCAAAAGGGGCTCTAGATTGAAGGCTTGTCTGAAAGAACCACAGCATGACGTAAAAGAGCGCAGTCGCTGCATTGGCCGGGAATCGGACCCGGGTCTCCCGCGTGGCAGGCGAGAATTCTACCACTGAACCACCAATGCCCAACAGGCTTGCGCCAATGCTCAAGGACAGAAATGCAGTTGGATCTCCTTTACCGTTGTTCTCAGCCACTTTGGTGCATTTCTCGAAATCATCTTTAACAGCTGTAAGCCAGTAGGTTCTTTTCTTAAAACAGTTTGTTCAAGCTACACCATGCAATGTATTACCCGCAAAAGCTTGCAACGTTCTCAAAATCCTCAGTTCATCACTCCCAAGTAAATTTTTATGTCAGTGAACATATCGGTGCCATCAGAACGAAAAGTCTTTGTGTGGTTGTTCACAAACAAAATAGTCAAAAGTTTAACCCGGGTCTCACAATAACAGTAAACCCCGTCGCTGATTGCTGATGTAAGCTGGCTTGTGGTAAGAGATGGAAGAGTAGGACCTGATTTTGAAACAATTTTTCTCCTTTTTTTTAACCAGGGTAAAATCGCCCTGTGCTACCGTTAAACAACTGAGAGATAAACGGACCAAGTTTCACGGGCATTTGACGAACACAAATGGACTCGTGAGTCTCTGAATAAGGGTAGCCACGCTGAAAAATTGCCTACAGAACTGATCACGCAACAGTCGTTAGTGGTACACGGCTGGAAGGGCAGATGAAGCTCCTTTAAGCTAACTATGCTTCAGCTTTAAGGATCGTTTAAGAAAAGGAGCTACACGTCTGACATAACAAAACAAGCATCCTGCATTGGCCGGGAATCGGACCCGGGTCTCCCGCGTGGCAGGCGAGAATTCTACCACTGAACCACCAATGCTCGAGGAAGAGAAAAATCATTGGGCAGCAGCATCGCCGTCACGGGGGGGTGACAGCAACGATGCTAAATTTCAACAACTAAGAGATAACCAGAGCAAGTTTCGTAGGCATTTGACAAATAGAAATGGATCTAGTCTGTCTCTGAAAAATCGGGGGGAGGGGGTTGGTCAGTGTCAAAAATCTCAATCCTTTAAGAACTAGAGTGCGTCTCATCCTCATGGACTGCACCAGATTTTTCACTTCTTGTTGGGAGATGTTACCCCGCTCTTCCACCAATTCACTTGCATGTTCTGGAAGACGTCTGGGTGGGGGGACACAGGGTTACATGTGGTTTGACACTAGCAAGATGATAAGCGGTCCTTCTGCGGCCCGTAGCGCTGTCATAGGCATCTTTCATTACAGACGCTGCAGTTTATCGGATGTTCACGCAGGTCAGCAGTAACCCCAGACATGTTTCTTCTGGTGTTTTTCTGACTCGGTACAAAGGTCCGTTTACTGTCATCAATTTGTTTTAACCCTGACCTTTCCTGTCTGCCAGCTGTAAAGGCTGGACTTTTCCACAGGTGCTTGAGCAATAATTGCTTATAATTCACTGAACAAGCATGAAAATCATCGTTCAAACCGTTTCCATGAATCATCTGTACAGTTAGTTGTGATTGGACAGTTATCTTCAACATGCAGCATGCTGAAAGATATACTCTTTGGCTGAGTTTAAATATGCATACGTCATGTATCGAATATGCTCGACTGCCTCAACTAGATGCGCAAGGTTGGAAATGCAGCTGGAGCTCCTTCAAGCCAATAAGGCCCATTTTAAAGAACCACACACGCCTTACTTAAAAGAACGTTCTCCCTGCGTTGGCCGGGAATCGGACCCGGGCCCTCACAACGCCCTTGGACGAATAATGGGGCAGGACGTTATGCCTGAAAAGGGGGGATGGGTGCTGGAGCTCTGCTAAATGAATTTCTAATTGTGTATTTACTTGGAACCAGGCTAACGAAGCCACGCTGAAAAACACGGACAGAATGGATATCAGGAGAGCTCTTCGTGGCAGACACAGATGGATCTCCTTCGAGCAAATTCAGATTAAAGCACATGACGCACACAAATGACATGGCAAACTGCATTGGCTGGGAATCGGACCCGGGTCTCCCGCGTGGCAGGCGAGAATTCTACCACTGAACCACCAATGCACCAACTGTTACCGGGAGGTGCGCAGGGTTGGAAACGCAGCTGGAGCTCCCTTAAGCAAAAGGGTCTCTAGATTGAAGGCTTGTCTGAAAGAACCACAGCCTGACGTAAAAGAGCGCAGTCGCTGCATTGGCTGGGAATCGGACCCCGGTCTCCCGCGTGGCAGGCGAGAAACCTACCACTGAACCACCAATGCTCGAGGGACTGTGCGTGAAATCATTTGCCTGTAACATCGCCGTTATAAGGAGAGCGAGCAACGCTACATTTCAACAACTGAGAGCGAGTTTCATAGGCAATTGACGAATAGAAATAGATCTAGCGTGGCGCTGAAAAATCGGGGAGAGGGGGTTGGTCAATATCGAAAGTCTCAATCCTTTAAGAACTAAAGTGCATCTCATCCTCATGCCACCATTGAACCACCAATGCCCCAACTGCTGCCGGGAGGTGCGCAAGGTTGAAAACACAGCTGGAGCTCCCTTAAGCAAAAGGGGCTCTAGATTGAAGGCTTGTCTGAAAGAACCACAGCATGACGTAAAAGAGCGCAGTCGCTGCATTGGCCGGGAATCGGACCTGGGTCTCCCGCGTGGCAGGCGAGAATTCTACCACTGAACCACCAATGCCCAACAGGCTTGCGCCAATGCTCAAGGACAGAAATGCAGTTGGATCTCCTTTACCGTTGTTCTCAGCCACTTTGGTGCATTTCTCGAAATCATCTTTAACAGTTGTAAGCCAGTAGGTTCTTTTCTTAAAACAGTTTGTTCAAGCTACACCATGCAATGTATTACCCGCAAAAGCTTGCAACGTTCTCAAAATCCTCAGTTCATCACTCCCAAGTAAATTTTTATGTCAGTGAACATATCGGTGCCATCAGAACGAAAAGTCTTTGTGTGGTTGTTCACAAACAAAATAGTCAAAAGTTTAACCCGGGTCTCACAATAACAGTAAACCCCGTCGCTGATTGCTGATGTAAGCTGGCTTGTGGTAAGAGATGGAAGAGTAGGACCTGATTTTGAAACAATTTTTCTCCTTTTTTTTAACCAGGGTAAAATCGCCCTGTGCTACCGTTAAACAACTGAGAGATAAACGGACCAAGTTTCACGGGCATTTGACGAACACAAATGGACTCGTGAGTCTCTGAATAAGGGTAGCCACGCTGAAAAATTGCCTACAGAACTGATCACGCAACAGTCGTTAGTGGTACACGGCTGGAAGGGCAGATGAAGCTCCTTTAAGCTAACTATGCTTCAGCTTTAAGGATCGTTTAAGAAAAGGAGCTACACGTCTGACATAACAAAACAAGCATCCTGCATTGGCCGGGAATCGGACCCGGGTCTCCCGCGTGGCAGGCGAGAATTCTACCACTGAACCACCAATGCTCGAGGAAGAGAAAAATCATTGGGCAGCAGCATCGCCGTCACGGGGGGGTGACAGCAACGATGCTAAATTTCAACAACTAAGAGATAACCAGAGCAAGTTTCGTAGGCATTTGACAAATAGAAATGGATCTAGTCTGTCTCTGAAAAATCGGGGGGAGGGGGTTGGTCAGTGTCAAAAATCTCAATCCTTTAAGAACTAGAGTGCGTCTCATCCTCATGGACTGCACCAGATTTTTCACTTCTTGTTGGGAGATGTTACCCCGCTCTTCCACCAATTCACTTGCATGTTCTGGAAGACGTCTGGGTGGGGGGACACAGGGTTACATGTGGTTTGACACTAGCAAGATGATAAGCGGTCCTTCTGCGGCCCGTAGCGCTGTCATAGGCATCTTTCATTACAGACGCTGCAGTTTATCGGACGTTCACGCAGGTCAGCAGTAACCCCAGACATGTTTCTTCTGGTGTTTTTCTGACTCGGTACAAAGGTCCGTTTACTGTCATCAATTTGTTTTAACCCTGACCTTTCCTGTCTGCCAGCTGTAAAGGCTGGACTTTTCCACAGGTGCTTGAGCAATAATTGCTTATAATTCACTGAACAAGCATGAAAATCATCGTTCAAAGCGTTTCCATGAATCATCTGTACAGTTAGTTGTGATTGGACAGTTATCTTCAACATGCAGCATGCTGAAAGATATACTCTTTGGCTGAGTTTAAATATGCATACGTCATGTATCGAATATGCTCGACTGCCTCAACTAGATGCGCAAGGTTGGAAATGCAGCTGGAGCTCCTTCAAGCCAATAAGGCCCATTTTAAAGAACCACACACGCCTTACTTAAAAGAACGTTCTCCCTGCGTTGGCCGGGAATCGGACCCGGGCCCTCACAACGCCCTTGGACGAATAATGGTGCAGGACGTTATGCCTGAAAAGGGGGGATGGGTGCTGGAGCTCTGCTAAATAAATTTCTAATTGTGTATGTACTTGGAACCAGGCTAACGAAGCCACGCTGAAAAACACGGACAGAATGGATATCAGGAGAGCTCTTCGTGGCAGACACAGATGGATCTCCTTCGAGCAAATTCAGATTAAAGCACATAATGCACACAAATGACATGGCAAACTGCATTGCCGGGAATCGAACCCGGGTCTCCCGCGTGGGAGGCGAGAATTCTACCACTGAACCACCAATGCCCAACAGGCTTGCGCCAATGCTCAAGGACAGAAATGCAGTTGGATCTCCTTTACCGTTGTTCTCAGCCACTTTGGTGCATTTCTTGAAATCATCTTTAACAGTTGTAAGCCAGTAGGTTCTTTTCTTAAAACAGTTTGTTCAAGCTACACCATGCAATGTATTACCCGCAAAAGCTTGCAACGTTCTCAAAATCCTCAGTTCATCACTCCCAAGTAAATTTTTATGTCAGTGAACATATCGGTGCCATCAGAACGAAAAGTCTTTGTGTGGTTGTTCACAAACAAAATAGTCAAAAGTTTAACCCGGGTCTCACAATAACAGTAAACCCCGTCGCTGATTGCTGATGTAAGCTGGCTTGTGGTAAGAGATGGAAGAGTAGGACCTGATTTTGAAACAATTTTTCTCCTTTTTTTTAACCAGGGTAAAATCGCCCTGTGCTACCGTTAAACAACTGAGAGATAAACGGACCAAGTTTCACGGGCATTTGACGAACACAAATGGACTCGTGAGTCTCTGAATAAGGGTAGCCACGCTGAAAAATTGCCTACAGAACTGATCACGCAACAGTCGTTAGTGGTACACGGCTGGAAGGGCAGATGAAGCTCCTTTAAGCTAACTATGCTTCAGCTTTAAGGATCGTTTAAGAAAAGGAGCTACACGTCTGACATAACAAAACAAGCATCCTGCATTGGCCGGGAATCGGACCCGGGTCTCCCGCGTGGCAGGCGAGAATTCTACCACTGAACCACCAATGCTCGAGGAAGAGAAAAATCATTGGGCAGCAGCATCGCCGTCACGGGGGGGTGACAGCAACGATGCTAAATTTCAACAACTAAGAGATAACCAGAGCAAGTTTCGTAGGCATTTGACAAATAGAAATGGATCTAGTCTGTCTCTGAAAAATCGGGGGGAGGGGGTTGGTCAGTGTCAAAAATCTCAATCCTTTAAGAACTAGAGTGCGTCTCATCCTCATGGACTGCACCAGATTTTTCACTTCTTGTTGGGAGATGTTACCCCGCTCTTCCACCAATTCACTTGCATGTTCTGGAAGACGTCTGGGTGGGGGGACACAGGGTTACATGTGGTTTGACACTAGCAAGATGATAAGCGGTCCTTCTGCGGCCTGTAGCGCTGTCATAGGCATCTTTCATTACAGACGCTGCAGTTTATCGGATGTTCACGCAGGTCAGCAGTAACCCCAGACATGTTTCTTCTGGTGTTTTTCTGACTCGGTACAAAGGTCCGTTTACTGTCATCAATTTGTTTTAACCCTGACCTTTCCTGTCTGCCAGCTGTAAAGGCTGGACTTTTCCACAGGTGCTTGAGCAATAATTGCTTATAATTCACTGAACAAGCATGAAAATCATCGTTCAAAGCGTTTCCATTAATCATTTGTACAGTTAGTTGTGATTGGACAGTTATCTTCAACATGCAGCATGCTGAAAGATATACTCTTTGGCTGAGTTTAAATATGCATACGTCATGTATCGAATATGCTCGACTGCCTCAACTAGATGCGCAAGGTTGGAAATGCAGCTGGAGCTCCTTCAAGCCAATAAGGCCCATTTTAAAGAACCACACACGCCTTACTTAAAAGAACGTTCTCCCTGCGTTGGCCGGGAATCGGACCCGGGCCCTCACAACGCCCTTGGACGAATAATGGTGCAGGACGTTATGCCTGAAAAGGGGGGATGGGTGCTGGAGCTCTGCTAAATAAATTTCTAATTGTGTATTTACTTGGAACCAGGCTAACGAAGCCACGCTGAAAAACACGGACAGAATGGATATCAGGAGAGCTCTTCGTGGCAGACACAGATGGATGTCCTTCGAGCCAATTCAGATTAAAGCACATAACGCACACAAATGACATGGCAAACTGCATTGCCCGGGAATCGAACCCGGGTCTCCCGCGTGGGAGGCGAAAATTCTACCACTGAACCACCAATGCACCAACTGTTACCGGGAGGTGCGCAAGGTTGGAAACGCAGCTGGAGCTCCCTTAAGCAAAAGGGGCTCTAGATTGAAGGCTTGTCTGAAAGAACCACAGCCTGACGTAAAAGAGCGCAGTCGCTGCATTGGCTGGGAATCGGACCCGGGTCTCCCGCGTGGCAGGCGAGAATTCTACCACTGAACCACCAATGCTCGAGGGGCTGTGCGTGAAATCATTTGCCTGTAACATCGCCGTTATAAGGAGAGCGAGCAACGCTACATTTCAACACCTGACAGCGAGTTTCATAGGCAATTGACGAATAGAAATAGATCTAGCGTGGCTCTGAAAAATCGGGGAGAGGGGGTTGGTCAATATCGAAAGTCTCAATCCTTTAAGAACTAAAGTGCATCTCATCCTCATGCCACCATTGAACCACCAATGCCCCAACTGCTGCCGGGAGGTGCGCAAGGTTGAAAACACCGCTGGAGCTCCCTTAAGCAAAAGGGGCTCTAGATTGAAGGCTTGTCTGAAAGAACCACAGCATGACGTAAAAGAGCGCAGTCGCTGCATTGGCCGGGAATCGGACCCGGGTCTCCCGCGTGGCAGGCGAGAATTCTACCACTGAACCACCAATGCCCAACAGTCTTGCGCTAATGCTCAAGGACAGAAATGCAGTTGGATCTCCTTTACCGTTGTTCTCAGCCACTTTGGTGCATTTCTCAAAATCATCTTTAACAGTTGTAAGCCAGTAGGTTCTTTTCTTAAAACAGTTTGTTCAAGCTACACCATGCAATGTATTACCCGCAAAAGCTTGCAACGTTCTCAAAATCCTCAGTTCATCAATCCCAAGTAAATTTTTATGTCAGTGAACATATCGGTGCCATCAGAACGAAAAGTCTTTGTGTGGTTGTTCACAAACAAAATAGCCAAAGTTTAACCCGGTCTCATTAATAACAGTAAACCTACCGCTGATTGCTGATGTAAGCTACTTGTGGTAAGATGGAAGAGTAGGGACCTGATTTTGAAACAATTTTTCTCCTTTTAACCAGGGGTAAAATCGCCTGTGCTACTGCTAAACAACTGAGATAGCGACCAAGTTTCACGGGTATCGACGAACACAAATGGACTCCTGCGGAGTCTCTTGAATAAGGTAGCCACGCTTCTGAAAAATTGCCTACAGAACTGATCACGCAACAGGCGTTAGTGGTACACGACTGGAAGGGCAGATGAAGCTCCTTTAAGCTAACTATGCTTCAGCTTTAAGGATCGTTTAAGAAAAGGAGCTACACGTCTGACATAACAAAACAAGCATCCTGCATTGGCCGGGAATCGGACCCGGGTCTCCCGCGTGGCAGGCGAGAATTCTACCACTGAACCACCAATGCTTGAGGAAGAGAAAAATCATTGGGCAGCAGCATCGCCGTCACGGGGGGGTGACAGCAACGATGCTAAATTTCAACAACTAAGAGATAACCAGAGCAAGTTTCGTAGGCATTTGACAAATAGAAATGGATCTAGTCTGTCTCTGAAAAATCGGGGGGAGGGGGTTGGTCAGTGTCAAAAATCTCAATCCTTTAAGAACTAGAGTGCGTCTCATCCTCATGGACTGCACCAGATTTTTCCCTTCTTGTTGGGAGATGTTACCCCGCTCTTCCACCAATTCACTTGCATGTTCTGGAAGACGTCTGGGTGGGGGGACACAGGGTTACATGTGGTTTGCCACTAGCAAGATGATAAGCGGTCCTTCTGCGCCCCGTAGCGCTGTCATAGGCATCTTTCATTACAGACGCTGCAGTTTATCGGACGTTCACGCAGGTCAGCAGTAACCCCAGCCATGTTTCTTCTGGTGTTTTTCTGACTCGGTACAAAGGTCCGTTTACTGTCATCAATTTGTTTTAACCCTCTGACCTTTTCCTGTCTGCCAGCCGTAAAGGCTGGACTTTTCCACAGGTGCTTGAGCAATAATTGCTATAATTCACTGAACAAGCATGAAATCATCGTCAAACCGCTTCCATGAATCATCTGTACAGTTAGTTGTGATTGACAGTTATCTTCAACATGCAGCATGCTGAAAGATATACTCTTTGGCTGAGGTTAAATATGCATACGTCATGTATCGAATATGCTCGACTGCCTCAACTAGATGCGCAAGGGTGGAAATGCAGCTGGAGCTCCTTCAAGCCAATAAGGCCCATTTTAAAGAACCACACACGCCTTACTTAAAAGAACGTTCTCCCTGCGTTGCCCGGGAATCGGACCCGGGCCCTC